>VZSZ01009346.1:847216-861413 GCA_013398815.1 Ibidorhyncha struthersii | reverse complement strand
GAACGATGTGTGCCCACGTGTTACTGAAGATGTTTTTTCAACTTTCTTGTTACAGGAGATCCTGTCAGGTTTTGGAATTGGCTTGACCTATATAGTCAAAATAAAAGCTTAAATAACTACAAAAAAAACATGAAGCCAATGTTTCTGAATTTTGTTATTGTCAGTCTTAGATCCTGAATAAGTTAACAGTGATACGTACCTTGAGGTGGATAAAACAAACCAGTTCTTTACTATGGTATTGTTTCCTTACATTCTCTGAAGCTAGCTAAAATAATTCCCACTTGACTAAATGTTACATAATTATATAACATTACATAATGTTCTGCGAGTATTCTCTTTTTTTCCGGAAGTTTCAGGAGTTACAAATTAGAGCTGAAAGAGGAACCAACAGCTGATGTTTTCCCATTTATGAGAAAAACTCGCTGATGTAGTTTTCACACTGAAGGTATGACTTTAGAATAGCCATACTGGATCAAGCTAGAGATCTGTATATAATCAGTGACTTTTCCTCTTTTTTTTTTTTTTGTCAGTTGCCAATGGCATCCCTCAGGGACTGATACAGGGGCCAATATTGTTTAAAATCTTTATTAAGGATCTGAATGTTGGGATGATGGGCCAGCATGTTCAACAGACATGTGAACTCCCCTAGAGCAAGCTGGGGAGTTCTGATACGCTGGAGGACAGGGCTGCTAGACAGAGGGACAGGCCAGAAGCATGATCTGACAGAAGTTTGTGAAATCCAGCAAAAGCAGTAATACCAAGTCCTGCATCTAGGCCAGGATAACACCAGGCAACAGTACAGGCTGGGATCAACTGTCTACAGAGAACCTTTGTGGGGAAAGACATAATGGTCCCGGTGGGCAGAGAATTGAACAGGAGTCAGCAATGCTGGCCAGCCACACGCTGGGTTGTCAGCAGAAGCATAACCACCAGGATGCAGAAATTATTCTTCCCTTCTGGTTGACATTTGTGAGACAGTGTCTGGAGTACCATGTCCAGTTTAGGGCTCCTCAACACTGACATAGTAGGCCATATGACATAAGGGGAGAGGCTGAAAGAACTGGGTTTTGTTCCACCTCAAGAACAGAGGCATGATGGTCAACTAGGACCTAGCTGTCATCTAGGAAGCTAGGATGATACTTTCCCATCTGTATCACTTCAATCTGCAGTGATTTTTCATCTGGGCAACGGAAGAGTTTACTGCGGTCTACAACTACCCACCTAATGGGCAGGTGTGGAGAAGACAGAGATAGACTGATCCTGGATGTATATGGTGATAGGACAAGAACCAATGGACAGAAGTTGGAACATGGGAAAGTCTGATGATATATAAGAAAAGGCCTTTTCCAATGTAAGGGTGATCAAACACTGGATGGTGTGCAGAGCACCTACAGAATCTGCAGTTTTGGAGATGTTCAGAAATAATTGGACAAGGCCCTGAGCAACACGCTCTAACTGGACCTGGTTTGAGCAGGGGGCTGGACTAGATAACCCTGGAAGTCCCTGTCATCATAAAGAAGTCTGTTTTTCTTCATGGTGGTATGTATTGTAATGAAAAGATTTTTGCTGCTGAGGAGTAATGGTCATCTAGGACCTAGATTTCATATAGAAATCTAGAATGGTACTTGCCCTTCTGTATGACTTTAATCTGCAGTGATTTTTTTGTTTGACGTTTTGTTGCCTGGTCGGTGTTGCAAGATGTTTCTGCAGTTCTGTAGTCAGATCTTATCTTTACTGTCCTGAATAACTTAGGATCACCAGCAAATTTTCATCATTTTATTACCTGCTTATCTCCTCTCTCTTTATGATTATGTAGAATAGTCCGTGTCCCAGCACAGGTTTCTGTGAAACTCCATTGGTCATCTCCCTCTCTTACTCACTTACTTTAAGTGATCATTTACTTCCTGCCTTCTTTCATCTTCTTTCACATCATTCTGTCTCTTAATTAGTTAATTATTCATACAAAGGGCCTTCTTTCATTTTTTTTTTCAGAGACTTGCTTGGTGTCCTTTGAAATCTTTGGTATGGACTTTGTTTCCTAGTTTTCTTTCAGCAGAGTGCCTCCTTATCCATGTAATTGGTCATCTCTACGGAGAAGTCTGGTTATTTTGTGAGGCAGGAATTCCTTTAACAAACACCATGTTGAGTCTTGGCCAGTACGTCATACTTATTTCAGTGTCCACTACTTCTGTTCTTCCTAATTTTTTTTATTGATTTGCAATGTATAAGTAACAGGCAACCTTCATATCTCAACTGCCACTCTAGTTTTAAGCAGGAGACTGCACAAGAAAGTTGATACAATCCATTGCATCTTTGGGTCCCTTGAAGTCTTAGTGAATAACATCTGATGCCGGCAAGGTTTTCTGGTTCACTTTATCTATTTTCCATAGCCTCTTCTGCAGTCTCTTTCATTCCACACAGATTCTCCGAGTACATCACATAGATACATTCTGGAGTAGGAATCGCTTCACTTTCTTTTGTAGTTGAGCACAAATATGAATAGCTGCTCTGCTCTGTTCTTATTTTCTGTCAAAGGGATGGAGCAAAGCCGTGTCAAGGAAGTCACTAAGTATATCAGGGTTATAACTCCTGAAGAAATGGGTTGTATTAGCTGGTAAGTGACTGTATGTTTAATGGAACTGATGTTATTCTCCGTGGAACTGAACAAGCATGTTCTATCAAAGAGAGAGAAGTGTAAAACTGTAGACATGGAGTTCAATATGCTACTGTTCCATGACATTGGTCTTTGAATTTTGTCTGTAAGCTAGCAGTGTCTTTGGGGAAGCTGTTTTGTGGTCTCTTTGTCTTGGAAGTCCTCAGGTGACTGGAAACTATTAGGTTGCTCATGTTGTACCCAGTAGCAGCAGAACTCTGAACAGCAACTTGCATTCAGTTCTTCAGTATGCTTGTAGACATGAACCTCGGTATGTCTTCTCACTGAAGGGTATTTCCTTTGGATGTAGCAAAGGAGCTTTGTAAGACTTATTTTTTTGGGGATGTATCCATGTGTGGCACCAACACTGGCCAAAACCTACCTAAGAGGTTTATATATGGTAAGTGACATACATACACAAGATACCTTTCAATGAACGTTCATTTCTTCTAAACTTAACAGCTGCAAAACTAGTAGTCTTGGGAATTAATCAGTCATGTACTTGTCGTAATGTTTTTTTGCTAACAGCTTTAAAGGAGAGTGTCCTCTATTAAGAGCACTGTGAGACTTCTAACTTAGTATCACTAGCTTTTTATTCTTAGAAGTCCACAGAAACTGGGGGGTGGAGGTGGAAACCCAGACGTTACCCCTGTGTGTTTTTTCATCCACATCATGTGTCAGTCTCGTGTATAGGCTGATGTTTGAATGTATGTTGTCACAGTATTGTATTCCAGTACAGGTTTGTTATATACCTACTTTTGAACTTTTTGCAAATCAAATGCGTTCTCTCTTTCTCCCTTAGAGATTAAATATGTGTCTCAATATTCTCTCATTCCCTTCCTGAACTTCAGTATTCAGTCGAAGCTCTCATCCATTTCAACTTATTTGCATTTCCGTGCAGCAGATGCACCTGGAGATTTGTTCCAGCAAGTCCCTTGTCTGCCTTGTTTTGCTAGGCATTTTTTGGTACCTCTAGGTCTTTCCCTTTCCCACCTCCAAGGTGCTAAAGAGTTCTTATGTTGCTGGCTCTTCATGCTCCAGTATGGTGCCAGGGTTTGTGCTTTGCCCCTTATGGCTGTTTCTGGAAGATGGGAAAAATCCTTTTTGGAAAAAGTAGGGTAATCATATTTATCTTAAGCTCATTGCTTTCTTCAGTGCATTTCAGGAAAAAAAAAACCCAACCCAAAACTGAGTGCACCCCTTTTAAAATGCTTCTTGGGTACTAGTCTTTATCCTTCAGTGCTTTAAAAATTCTGGTAACTTGCAAGCTTTGAGAAGCTGTGTCTCCCCTTTTCCAGCATTTTCTTCTTTGTGAATTAATTTGGTACTCACGTTAGATTTGAGACTTGGCACTACTGTTGAGTAATAAAATTATGAATTACAGTGTAGAGGCTTGCGTTGTAACTTGTACTTAGTGAAGCAAACCTCCTACTAAACTCTTTTTAGTTTACATCCTGTACTGCAAAGAAGCTGTGCCATGGATGCAGAGTCATACGCATTAACTCTGCTGTCGAGTCTGGAAGCATATGGTATGCTGCCTGTGTACAGAGTTGCACTTCATTAGTTTCAATTAGTCACTAATTCACTGACTCTTCTTCTCCCTTTGGTTCCATAGGTGTTGTGGGTTAAGTTGTGAGCTTGTGTTTTGCATCAAAAATCATCCACTCGATACAAATTCTTCTTCTGGAAAATGAAGCTTGCAGCAGCTCAACTGTTACTCAGTTTACACTAGGTACTTTGTGCACCTAAAGGAGCCTGATTCTTTCTCTTTGATTTATGCAGGAAAGTTAATCTTCGGAGATTGTCATCTGGCTGTAGATAATGAGATTACTTCAGTCATATATCAGTTGTATCTCTGGGCTGATGTGGTTGCAGGTTTCCCTTTACTGAGGCAAGCTTTTAACTGACAGCTATTTAGTCATTGAAGCTAGGTTCTTATGGAACAGTGAAAGGGAAATAGCTCATCATTTAGAGCTGTGATTTTTAAGGGATGCTGGGGAGCACGGGAGTACCTTAGAATATTCTAAAAATTATTGATGTTAACATCAATAATGATGTTCTGCTTTACAAGAAAAATTACATTTGAACATTTAACCACATAAGCAACAGCACTACCATGAAACAGTATTTCAGTTTTGGTGTTTTTTTTTTTTTTTCTGTGCACCCTTGGATGGTGAAATTGGCTTTGAGTTAAGCTTGGCTCCTGCTTTATAATGTTCAGTACCTTACTCTTTGATGTGATAAATGAGTCAGAGTAACATTTCAAGTAGCTAAAGTAAGATGCTTCTTACTGACATAGCTGAAAATCAATTGCTCTTTTTCAATGGAATCTTATCTTTCAAATTTATGAGATCTGATTAATGGCTTTTCTATAGATTAGACAAATTTTTGTAGTTCTCCAGCAGAATGAATAGAATCAAAACTGCCTCACAGTGATCCTGCACAAAAAGAATTAGAGCAGCTTTCTTGCTATTCAGCATTGTTAACAGATGGTTTTAGACAGATTAAGTAGGGAAATCCCCAAAGGATGAATTATGAATTAATGATTGCAAACAACTGTGATGATAGTTTAGTAAAACTGCTGTATGGTACTATGAGCCTATGGCTTTCTGCATGGATTTATTTTATGTTTATTAATTCATTGACAAAGCATAACCCTTGCTAGATAGAGCCTTAAATGATAATTTTTACTCATTGAGTTGTATTGCATTCCATCAATAGCCTTCTTAAAACTAGTGGGGTAAATGGGTAGTGATACAGACTCTAGTGCCAACTTGTAACTGTTGATCTACTCTAGATACTGAATGGGATGATTTCTTGGGTTTGTACATAAAAGGAATTCTCAAATAGTAAGATAGCTCCTAAACACAAGTTACAAAAATCATGCATGAGCAAATCCTAAGGTTCTTTCAGAGGTATATGGAAAACCAAAAAATTACGCAGTTGCTTTTTGTCTTAGAGAAACATTGACGTTTTGTGCTAAGCAGAATGTATATAACCACTTATAACCACCAAAATCATATATTTTCAAATAACAATAAAGTAAAATTGTGCTGTAGTAAAGTAATGTTGTAAACATGTTTTTTGGGGTGTTAAGTGTGAGGTGTTCGGGGTTTTTTTTTTTTTTTTTCGCAGGTGTCAAAATTGTGTAGAAGGGTAATACTGTCCAAAGTTGGAATTGTTTAACATGTAGGAGTTAGACCAATGTATGGAATGTTCCCTTTTAATTATCAAAGGTCCTATATTGTATCTCAATGTTACATTTAAATGTTAAATTTCCAACTGAATGAGTTTTTGTTGCCCTTGAGCTCTTCAAGGAAGCAATCAGAAGACTATACAGGCTCTTTAACATAAGTAAGGTAATGGTTCCTGGATTATGTGAAGGTTTTTTGTTGTTGTTTTACGCTCCTCTAGGTGGATAGTAGTTGAATTTGCATAGCCTTTTCCAGAGCACACTATACTTCTCTGTTAATCCTTAGGGCAAGTATGTGCTTTTCAAGGTGAAATACCAGGTGTTGCTCTGAATTGAAGTGGTATGTCAAAATGCTGCTGAGGAATCCCTCTCTAAAAAAGGCTGGAGGAACCCTCCTGTCTGCAACATGCAGTGCAAGATGGATTGAATGGCTGGTATTCGTGCCAGTGAAGCTGCCCTTTTATGGGACTAACAAGCATCTTTTTCTGCATCAGAGCCAGTCCCAATTTGAATAGAAGAAAGTGTTCTCCCTATTACAACCTTTATTACAACGTCTGAATTTTTAGTTCCACAACAGTGGATTATTTTTTCAATAAGCAGCTCAGAGCTGGCTCAGGAATTGTTTGCACAAGCAGCAGGTTAGGTACGTTAACAAAGGCAAGTTAGGGAGGAAAGCCACAATAATTATTTGCCATTCAGTTTCTGGTTTTGGGGATATCTGAGCATGTTGGTAATTTGAGTTATTTCTGAGACTTGCATCTCTCGGGTGCTGAAAACACGTCTGCATCTGTTTTGACCACATCTGAAAGTACACTTTTAACAATTAACTTCCCTCTGAGTTGGTTTTGTTTACTTAGGCTTGCTCATGCCCAGGATTTCTAGGTGCAGAATAAAAAAGGGTAATAGCTTTGTTTATGAAATCTGCCCATTTAGGTAAGAAGATACTGAACTGGAGGGCAACAGGAGGTGAGGAAAATGTACTGGCTTGTGCACCCCCTAAAACCAATTATTGGATCTATTAGCTCGTGTTCACTTTTTCGAGGAAGGCAGTTGCGTGTTTCAACAAACTTCAAGAGAGCAGTTAAGTTAGAAAGCCAATTCACAATGAAAAGTGCAGTAAAGGCCATTTTATTTTTGGGTGCATTGTATGATAACGCATATTTTCTGATGTTCAGTGTGCTCGTTGAGGCATGTATCATATGATCTGAAGACGTTAAATTGGACTTTCAATTTGAAAAACTGTTTTTGCCAACTTGTGCCAGGTTGCTCGAAGGTGCAAATTTCAGTTTGTAAACTTCCATACATCTTTTCAAAAAGAGAAATATGGTAGAATTTGAGTTGTCCGAAAATTAAGATCTTTATCATTTTCACTCATTTCTATAGGAATTCTGAAGACACCTTTTGTGGGGGGAAGATAGGGCAGTCCTCTGGCTTGTAAGGCATGTAACAATCAAAGTAAACAAGTCAGCTTTATTTGATCTGCGGTCAAGCCTCACTGAGCATTCTCCGATGATCTGTCTCCTCCTCTCTTCTGTGCATGTAAAAAAAGAAGGGAGGAAGGCAGGAGTGCAGGACAGTTTTCACGTGCTTTTCTGCTTCGTATCTGCAGATCACTGGGAGTCTGTGATTTTAAGGAGTCTGTGAAAAGTAAACATTAAACAGCAAGCGTATTTCTCCTCTACAATAGTGTTACTTTAGTAATATTATTACAGTAATTCAAACCTCCACGTAATGTCTAAGAGTCCACAGGTTGCAATAAGTTACCAGCTGTGTTCCTTTTTTTTTTTTTTTCTTCCTCTGGAGTTCCTTTTCACAACAACTTGCAAGAAAAAAGTTGGAAAAAATTTAATCTCGCTGAAAAAAAAATTCTGAAGTTTCAGAGTTTTCATTACTTCGAAAAAACCCACACTGGAGGAAATAAATTGGTGTCATCAAAGTACTACATCTCAGTTGAACAAGTTCATCTGTATCACATTTTGGATAATAATTTTTTCGATGGTGTTTGGTTTGGATGTTGAAATTTAAAGAGCCCTTGGTTTTCTAGGAATGTCTTCAGCACAAAGAAAGGGTATTCACTACTATAGTACAGTCTTGCTGTGAGTTGAATCCTTTCTTTTGATCTCTTAACAATTTCAAGAATGTGTAACAAGT
Source organism: Ibidorhyncha struthersii (assembly GCA_013398815.1). Lineage (NCBI taxonomy): Eukaryota > Metazoa > Chordata > Aves > Charadriiformes > Charadriidae > Ibidorhyncha > Ibidorhyncha struthersii. Next base: position 853,416 of record VZSZ01009346.1, on the reverse strand, counting down.
ACATAGCAATGGTGTTGTTAATCTGAGGTGTGTATTTGAATTTGAAGTTGTGTACTCTTGTCCTTCCTGGCAAACTTTACAAAGAGGTCTTAAGTAGGTTTGGAACCCTAGATCTGAAGGAGGTGAAGAAGACTGTTTTCACCCCTTCCAAATAGTATTTTCTACCTGTTGAAGCTATTGTGCTTGAGAAGTGCACAATTAAATGTTGTGGTGTTTTAAAGTGAAACATACGACTTGCAGTTAACCAAAAATCTGGTTATAACTGCAATATAGCTAGTGTCTCATTTGCTTGTTTTATTCTTATGCTCTTTTCTAGGCAACCATGTTTGTGTACTATAGGAGATGATACTAGGTTAGGTATACCAGTGATCTGATTTGGTAGGGCTATTCTTGTGTTACTTGTCAGCTTCTACTTGTCGCTGCAGGTCCTGAATTGTACCTTCTTCCTTTTCAGAGGTGGCTTATCAGCTTGTTAGACACTACATGCAAAAGATTGCCTGAGGCTCCTCTAAGCGTGTTAGCATTTGCCGCCAGCAGATAAATGAACCAGCGTACAGGTTGTTGAAGTAGTTTATTTCATTTGCTTCCTTGAAGGCTTTTATGAAAGATTTGTACAAAAGCAATGAGAGGATGCTTTTAAAAAGCCTTCAGGTAAAGATACAACTACAACTGTCTCAATACCACAAGTGTAACAGAACTCAGCCGTCTTTGGACATGCAGCGTATTTGTACTGCCCTTCTAGATACCGGTGCATAGGCAGTATGAGGAAAATACATAAACATGGTGTAGCAGGATCATACCACTTCTTGGAAACTGTTCTTTTACAGAAGTAGCAACTCAAGATCCTGAACGATGCATTGGGGTCTGCAATTTCTGCCAGAAGGGGTTGGTTACCCCTTTTGAGTAATAACGTGTAGAGAAACTGTTCTGATTCAAGTAAGTGCCCATAAAGCAGAGGCAACTGTCTCACATAACATTTTTAGGATAAGTAGAATATGGATTCTTACAGTTAACTAGCTCATTAGTAGTTAATGCAGTTGCATTTCATTTTGGTTAATTTTTTCCAGCCTTTGAAAACTTTCAAAGTTGAGTTTTTAGAAAATTTTGGTGGGATTTTCCTACAAAATGAAAACTAAATAGAAAGGTAAGGCTTTCCAATTCTAAAAATCTGCACATTAGCCAGACTTCTAAAAAATATTTTAGTGCTTGAAATTGTAGAAAATGCTTAGTAAGACTTTCATTAATGCCTGGGCAGGCATCTAATCTTAAAAGACTTTTGATTTCTAGGAGAGGGAAGCAGGTAGTCCTTGTTCACTTCTCAAGATCTCTGAGGCTCTCGTCTTAGGTGATGAGAAGTCTCTGTGACAGTTCTGCTTGTAGCCTTTACAGACTGGATGTCAAATGCCAGCTGCTGCTTCTGTGCTCTCTCACGTGTGCTTGTATTCTGCAGCAGGTGTGGGTGTTGGAACAACATGTGCTGCTGTCTGGCTAAATGAGTCTGAAGGCCTGTTTGTCCTTTAGTAGTACACAAGACCTAATGAGAGACAGTACCTAAAATGCAGTATTAGTAGTTCTCCCCTGCCCCCGAACTCAAGATGAACTAATAAAAATATAAGCAGTGTAGGAAAGGCCTTTAAAGGCCTTTTTTTTCCCTACATGTCCGGCCAAATGCAACAAAATTTACTTTACAGCACACTTCTATTGTAGGGGTTTGTAGGTTCTTCCCTAGTATGTAGTGCTATTGCATTTTGTAAGCAAAGGCTTTCCATTCCTGGTATTAGATTTTTTTCAGAAAGCAAATTTCTACCATTATGAAATTAACAGAAGGAAGAAAGCAGAAAATACACAAAATGGAAGAGGCGCTGTTACTCCAAGGGTGCTACATGACTATAGCTAATCCTCATTGCATAGAGAAAACATCTTGCATATTTTTTCCAGCAGGAAAGCTGATTACTGTGAGGCAGTAACAAATAGTACTCTTCAGAGTCTAAATCATCCTATGTACCATGTGGGTATTTACCCTACCTACCCCCCTCCCTGGGTATCTTCCAACATGACTTCTCAGTTTAACTCGTGTTTGTAGGAGTGGCTGTGAAATAGCTACGTTTCCTCTGGTTTTATTTATAGTTGTCTATAAATACTTCCTGAAACCCAATCTCTTAAGTATCACTTAATTCTGTCATGCAAGACTTAATTACACTGATAATAAATAGACATTAGAATATTTTTAGCTAAGCATGCTGTCATGATGCTTCCTGTGCATAAAGCATATAACGACTTAAATGTCAGTAATCTGAAGGCCCTCGAAAAGCTCTGAAAACAGAAGCTTGAAAACTGCCACAACTGAGCTTGGTTCCTTAAGTACAACTTGTTACATTATGGCTATATATGTTAGTTTCAGTAAAGTACTTAGGAAAAGGCCGTTTTTCTGGGGCTGGTCGTAACAAGTAACAAAAGATTGTAACTGACAATTTCTTGAGACTGCACCCTCAAACTGATTGTCACCAATCTCAAATAAGCATTCCATGGAAATAGTGTAAGAGCCTTCATTGAACAGAGCATGAGTACCATCAAAAAGTCTGTTTCCTTTCTAGGACCTGATCAGTAAATCCTTAAGTAAACAGCATGTAACATATTTATCCTGTTCAAAGAGACTTGCAAGTAATCTTTTCAGCTGTTAACTCCTGCCCAAACACCACCAATGTTAGTGACTGGGTGATACGTGTTCAGAATAGAACAGATTGAATATCTGGGAGGCGTTAAGCTTAATGGAGAGCTTAGATAACGTTCTTGGAGTCATAGGGGTTTCCTATGTTACCAAAAAAAACCCACAACGGAACCAAACCAAAAAACTGAAGGAAACACAGCAGTAATACTTCTGGTCTGGTTGCAACTGGACGAGCTGCAGGGAAAAAGCAATTCTTTGTAATCTGAAATATCCTTAAATGGTGCAAGTTTTCACTGCTTCAGTTTTTGATAGGCTCTTAGGGTATCTTTAGAGGAGGGTGGTTGATCATTGGGGAGGAAGTTCCTTGTTAGGTTTCTTGTGGGTCTTTGCTTTTCTCCATTTAACTTGTCCAATGTTATACCTTTGTTTTAAATGTTCTTTAAAACTCAGGAGCAAAAACTTCGCTTATTCTTTATTTTAGAAGCCTAGCTTATTGGCCTTTTAATGCTTATTGCTTTATTTGTATCCTGAAGCAAATGGTATTGTATACCTCTCCCCAACACCCCTCCAATTGTACTGCTTAGAGATTGATTGATTGATTGATTGATTGATTGATTTATTTACTATGGGCTGAACTGGTTAAATGGTTTGTGATTAGCATCACAGTTTCCTTCAGTTTGTTGCTTAACATACAAGTGAAATTCCTCTCCTTGCTCTGTTAAGATCTTGTTTGTTAGGTTTTTAGCCCTGATTGTTAATTATAAGTTTGATTAAGTCTTGAAAAGAATCTGAAACTGCAGTTGCTATTGCCTCTGCTTTTTCATAACTTTATTTTAAATGGAGGATATACCTGAGTATATACCTGTCACTCTTAGCACTTCATGAAGGAAAGAGATATTCCTCAGAATTATACATTCTTCTTGTTTGCACAGCAATGTTTTCTGCAGGTGGCACATTACAAGAAGCTTATTTGTATCTGAAGAACTTTCCTCATGCCTTTGATATTATTAAACATTTACATTTGGTATATGTCTAACTGGTTTCTAGAGCCAAAGACAGCCCTTTTTCTATTAGCAGATTTCATATCTTTCTCTCTCTTACATCATGACTTACCTACTCCTGTTTCAGGGCTCTTTGTTACTTACTTTTTTTATAACAAACGTCCTATGTGAACTTTACTATATTAGTACAGGCTGTATTTGCTACATCTTATGTCATAATGTTGATCACACTTGAAATGGGTGTTATATGAAGCTGTTTGTCTTGATACATTTCCAACTTTTTGACCGACTTATGTTTTAGTTCTTTCACAATGTTTATTTTTAACTGGCAATCCTTATAGGTTTTGACTTCTCTTGAAAAAAATGGTGGAGCTCAACAAACTTCACTCCATTTTAATATTAAGGTAGTTACTGTAGTGGCCGTAAGTTAGCTGGTCTGAGAAAAAATTATATTACCCAGCTGAGAGTTCATTATTTCACGAGGTGTTTGCAAAGCCTCAGCTGCTGTGTATAACCATAGATATTCAAACTGAGTTTAATTTGCATATACAAGCTACTCCAGTGGGTGTCTAGACTAGATCATAGAATCATAGAATGGTTTAGGTTGGAAGGGACCTTAAAGACCATCTAGTCCAACCCCACTGCCATGGGCAGGGACACTTTCACTACATCTGGTTGCTCAGAGCCCCATCCAACCTGACCTTGAACACTTCCAGGGATGGGACATCCTCAACTTCTCTGGGCAACCTGTTCCAGTGTCTCACCGCCCTCATTGTAAAATATGTCACCCTTATGTCCATCCTGTCACTACAGGCCTTGGTAAAGTCTTTTTTCATCTTACTTATAAACCCCATTTGTTTATTGAAAGGCTGCAATAAGGTCTTCTCGGACCCTTCTATTCTCCAGGCTGTACAAGCTCAACTCTCTCAGCCTGTCCTCATAGGAGAGGTGCTCCAGCCTTCTGATCATTTTTGTGGCCCTCCTTTGGACCTGCTCCAGTAGGTCCATGTCTTTCCTGTGCTGAGGGCTCCAGAGCTGGATGCAGAATTCCAGGTGGGTTCTCACCAGAATGGAGTAGAGGGGCAGAACGTTGTTGCTCGACATGCTGGCCGCACTGCTTTTGATGCATCCCAGGATGTGGTTGGCTTTCTGGGCTGCAAGCACACGTTGCTGGCTCATGTCCAGTTTCTCATCCACCAGTACCCCCAAGTCCCTTTCTGCAGAGCTGTTCTTGATCCATTTGTCCCTCAGTCTGCATTGATACCGGTGATTGTCCCAGCCCAGATGCAGGACCTTGCATTTGGCCTTGCTGAACTTCACGAAGTTAAAATGGCACTGATGAGGTCATAAGGTTAGATGACACTGGTGATGGCCCTGCCAAAACAGCTGCTGATTCTTGCTTCACCTTATGTGGGGGGGTATAGGGAGTATCTTTTTCTGCAAAACTGATGATCCTCCCTGAAAAGAGTGCTAAAGAAGTAATGGAATTGTAAACTTCACCCATGTCTCAAATGAAAGTGTTTCTGAAAATGTTTTGCAAGACTTCATTAAAGCAACTGAAACTGTGTCAGCTTTGTGATTTTTATCATTTGCATACCTCTACAGTAACATATGGAATTAAAATGCCATTGATGATTTGTAAGAGACCATGGGATTCCTTTCACTCTGCAGTGTTAGTTGCGTATGTGTTTCTTTCAGGATTATGCAGATTGTGTTTAAACTTCTACTGGTATAAAGTACTGTGGGAGGTAAACCTGCAGCCAGAACGTGCATCCAACTTGTATTTTATTTGTCTTAGGCCAGTGTTATTCTGTATGTTTTTGAGAAGTCAGTTACTGTATGAATGTAATATTAGCCCTTTGTTTGCATAGCATTAGGTTGCTGTTTGCTTAAAAATCAGTTGAGGAAACAAAGTTGTAACCTTCTATCAAATTGGTTTTCTTCAAGTGTTTTGTCTAATGCTGTCTGTAGGCTTGCCGCCCATGACTAGTCAAGAATTCACCAGCTGGGATTGTTAGATTAGCTGCTGTCAGGTATTTGATAGTTTGGTATACCCAAAGCATTTACAATGCAAGAATTCCAAAGAGCTGCATATTGCAGCTGGTTTTAATATCCATTTGATATTAATTTGAATTTCTGCTGAAGTGATGGTAATTCTCTAGAATGAACCTGATGGTGTACAGATGTTTGCTTAGTTTACTGTTGAATAGGACTCTGTTTTCCTCCTGAGATGGTATTTTCACTGGATGGGCATCAGGGGTTCACAGGCTTTGGGGCTGAAGTTTGGTGAACCAGGGGACTCTTTACACAGACAGATTTGTTGTATGAATTGTAGAAGGTGCCTGCCTTTAGAGCTTGTGGCTTAGGTACAAGTTGGAGAAATAGGTCATATATAAGAAGGCAGTGGGCAGATGATGCATTTCTGTAATAATGTTTTGTACCAGGACAAAATATTCTTCTGTTCCCGTAGCAGTTTTTTGATCGGGCAGCACTGTTTATTGGGATAGTTCTTAGCGCTTTTTTTTTTTTTT
>VZSZ01009346.1:802947-847201 GCA_013398815.1 Ibidorhyncha struthersii | reverse complement strand
TTTTTGTGCAAAATGCTTTATGAAGTATTGACATTTTCCACTGCAAAGAGTTTAATACTGCAAACTTGACTAAACCAGCTGCTGGCATTCAAAACACCCAGTAAGGTGTTCAAAAAACACCACTTTTTTTTTTTTTTTTTTGCCAGAAGTAGGACTCACTGATACCTGAAGGGTAAGCCTTGGGCATTGATCAAATTATGAAGCAGAACAGTTCCTAAACTGCTTTCTGCTCTGTCCTTTGATGCGGTGTGAGCATTACAGGTACAGCTTCTGTGCTCTTGTCCTACCATAGGCTTGACTGGTAGGAAAATGTATGAGTGAAACGTGACTTAATGTTTTTTTGAGGAACGGACAAAGATAGCTGTGATTAAGCTGATGCAGCTGAGGTGTTCAAACACTTACAACTGTGCAGTGAACTGGACTGGGCAACTGATTATCAGGAAAACTAAACTAACAAACACAATTTCTCTACAACTCAGGTTTAGCCCACGCAGATGAATTCACTGCAAAAATGAGAGAGGGAGGCAAGGACAGGCAGGACTATCTTTGGCAACAGTGATGGCTTTTATGCTGGTCTAGGATGTTCAAAAATACAGAGTTCGACTTCTGTCCTGCATCTCACTAAAAATGGTTGTCATACCAAAAGTGCAAAGCTCCCATAGTGTTTGTAATGCAGTTTGTAGTTAGTCATTCTGAGTGGCAGGATTGCACACTGTTCTCATGTTTGTTTGCCTTGGTCAAGAAGCTACTTCTGCATTACCTTCTCTTTGGGTGGGAGAGGTATCTCTTTGTTTCCTTGTGTTTGGTGTTCTAGGCAAATCTTTAGTCTACTGCAGCCTGCGTGAATCAGAAGGTGATCTCTGGTTGGTGTGATCCAATAAGAAATGTATGGTGCAATGTAGTACAGGGACAGAAAAGCTGATACAGGATGTGGAGTTCAGAATAAGAATGTTCTCTCATTGTTTTAGTGACAGCTTGCATCTAGATGGCAACCTTCTTCTGAATTCTAGAAGACACATGTAATTGAGGATGTTTAAGTTATGAGTACAGTGGATATTTTAAATGGGGGAGGGCTGGAATACTTCAGATTATTTCTAAAAGAAAAGTTCTTTTTGTGTAAAGACTGTGCTATTGCTTGTTCTTAAAGCCTGCCTTAATCAGTTGGATAAAACATCATTTAGAAAGGCTTATTTCAGTAACAGCAGCTAAAGCTCCCAGAACATAATTGATGACTGTGTTTAGTTACCTGGCAGCTCAAAAACTTGGTAAGACTTCCAGTGCTGGCAAACCCAAAATGATGTTGATATGTCTGCTATTGGACTCCTCAGCTTTTACTGTGTCTGTAGTGTGGAAGCCTGTTGAGAGATCCAGAGCAGCTTATTTTAATACTGCAAATGGGGAAAAAAAATAATCCCTCAATTCATTTGAGATGTGAGATAAGCTGAGATCACAGCAGATGAGCAAACTTAATTATACTCCTTTTTTTTTTTTCATTCTCTGAGAAGTTAAATGATACCTCATGACTCAACACTAAATTTTATTAGAGAAGTATGCTAGAAATCCAGTACTGAGTTCAGTTAAAAACTTGCCTTTAATACTAAAGTTAAATTGTCTTCTTGCACACAGTTCTAATAATTAACTCTTCTTGTTCACAGATAACTACTCTTATTAATCATAAGGATAAACCAAAGCGTTCAGACAAGACTCTGCAAGCAATTCAGCGAGTGGGCCAAGCAGTTAACCTGGCAGTTGGAAGATTTGTTACAGTAGGTGAAGCTATAGCCAATGAAAATCATGAATTGAAAGAGGAAATGAGTGTTGCTTGCATCGAGGCAAGGAGAGCAGGTATGTAGTTATTCATGAAATTTGTAACCGGTTGTGCTTGTGCTGTCTTTGGCACACTATTTTTAGTGTCAGGAATAACGTAAGAACTTTATTATTTATCTTAACCTTAATAATAAAAGTTATTAGGCCTTATTATGCCTAACAAGTTTAAACTTTATCAGGCCTTAACTTAATAATAAAGTTTATTAAGTATATTATTTATCTTAAGAGTTTATCTTTAAGATAAACAGTGGACTTGTGGGTAAGTGTTTGCTTTTTATCTTTTAAATAATCTCAGAAGCCTGAGAAACTTGCCTTTTTGTGTCCTAGCCCAGTATATGTCTAGCTGAATTACTGTGCTGGCCTCAATCTTTGGGGGTGCAGTTCATGCTATTCTTGTGATTTAAAAAAATAAAAGTTTAGAAATTGGACATGGTACTGTAAGAAATCTTCTGAAAATCCCTCAATAATGAGTTGCAATGTCTAGATGACACCCTGGTGATGAATGATTGTTTTTGTGATTTGAAGGACTACTCTAGATAAACTTCAGACTGAAAATTCATGGTCGCTCCAGTAAACTTGGCTGCAAACAGAAATGTCCTAATTTGAAAACATTCCATTTGTTACATGAAGCATGTGTTTTCTCTTCAAAGGTCCAAGTAAAATGCTGACAAGCTAAAATTGCCAAAGCTTACATCGATAATTTCAGCTACTAGGAGAGCAGAGCAGTCTGGATCTCTTATTCCTTGATGTGCCAGTTGTGCTGTGGTGTGGTGGGTTGACCCTTGCTGGATGACAGCTACCCACCAATGCCTCTCTATCGCTCCCCCTTCTCAGCTGGACAGGGGAGAGAAAATATAATGGAAGGCTCATGGGTTGCAATAAGGACAGGGAGATCACTCAGCAGTTACCATCACGGGTAAAACCAGCCTCAACTTGGGGAAATTAGTTTAATTTATTACCAATCAAATTCGAGTAGAGTAATGAGAAATAAACCCAAATCTTAAAACACCTTCCCCCCACCCCTCACTTCTTCCCAGGCTCAACTTCACTCCAGATTTTCTCTACCTACTCCCCCTGAGTGGCACAGGGGGATGGGGAATGGGCGTTGCGGTCAGTTCATCACACATTCTCTGCCGCTCCTTCCTCCTCCGGGAGGGCTCACACTCTTCCCCTGCTCCAGCATGGGGTCCCTCCCATGGGAAAGGGCCCTCCACAAACTTCTCCAACATGAGTCCTTCCCATGGGCTGCAGTTCTTCATGAAGAACTGGGTGCTCCAGTGTGGGTGGGTCCCCCACGGGGTCACAAGTCCTTCCAGCAAACCTGTTCCAGTGTGTGCTTCTCTCTCCATGGGTCCACAGGTCTTGCCAGGAGCCTGCTCCAGTGTGGGTTCTCCATGGGGTCATAGCCTCCTTTGGGCACATCCACCTGCTCCGGCATGGGGTCCTCCATGGGCTGCAGGTGGATATCTGCTCTACCATGGACCTCCATGGGCTGCAGGGGGACAGCCTGCCTCACCATAGTCTTCCCCATGGGCTGCAGGGGAATCTCTGCTCTAGCACCTGTAGCACCTCCTCCCCCTCCGTCTTCACTGACCTTGTTGCCCGCAGAGTTTTCTCTCACACATTCTTACTTCTCTCTTTGCTGCTGTTGCACAGCAGGGTTTTTTTTTCCCCTTCTTAACTATGTTATCTGGAGGCGCTACTACCATCGCTGGTGGGCTTGGCTGCAGCCAGCAGCAGGTCCATCTTGGAGCCGGCTGGCATTGGCTCCATTAGACACAGGGGAAGCTTCTAGCAGCTTCTCACAGAAGCCACCCCTGTAACTCCACTGCTACCAAAATCTTGCCATGCAATACATGTGGCGAAGTGCTTTTTCTGCCTATCAATGTATCCAGGAGGAGCTCAGAATCTAAAAATAGTCTGCAGTATTTTCTCTCACCAAACAGTTATGCTTTTTTACATTGTAAGTTTTATTTCCTGTTATGCAGTAATATGCCTCAGTCTAGAGGAGTGAAGATACAGACTTTTCTGTCAAGCCTCACATTTGTCTTGGCATGGGTCAGTTATTTTTTCTTTGAGCTATCTATTTGAGATCTAACTGAAGACTTACATGTGAAACTCAGTATAACAAACATGTTTGCTGATGGGTTTTTGTTAGATTTTTTTTTTTGTTTTGTGCCAGTATTATCTCTGTGGACTGTTAAGTGTTGGACAAGGTAAGAAGAGTCCTTTGTTCAGAGAAGTTGTTATGGATAACTGTCCTTTGAATTTAGTCTCTGAATGCAGCTGCTCAACTGCCATTTTGAACAACTTCGGTGTTCCCAAGCAAGCCAATAAAATCTCCTGGCCAATTACAGCCCAGAATATTGAATTGTATAAAAGAATCCCATGTTCTGATGGCATGGGCATCAGAAAGCCCTTGCTGTTTAGGACAGAGGATGTTGTAGAGCTGTTCATACTTCTTTTTAGCCAATAAATTAGATGGTGCCTCAAAAAATAAAGGGACACTTTGATAGGTGTATAAGATAGATTTCAACACTAAAAGATTTAGAACATTAGGCATCTCAGTTGCTATGAAAAGTGGGGAGTCTTTAAATCAATTGCATATCCTGCAGAGACTTTGAAGGATGACAGATGTTGTATCTATCTCTTGTGAAGGGTATAATCAGTGATCAGAAGTGTTTCAGACTTGTTATGACTGTTTCCTTGTAATAAACCTTGTAATTTGATTGACTCAAAATAGGATCATAAAACACTGCAAAGGGTCATGTAGCAGATTTTGCCTAACTTTAGTCTTGCGCTGTGTCACTGTTTACAGTGACAGTATAGTAGTGGAATGTAACTCAAAGCAGCACAGTTTTCGATGCCCATCTGTGATTTTTTTTTTTTTTAATTTTTTTTCCCCTCCAAAACTGGGAAGGACTGGTTGATTTAAAAGAGAAAACACATGTTGAGAATGACTTAGTGTTGTAACATTTTCAATATTCTCTGCCAGTTGACTACATAGCCCTAAAAGAAGACAAGGAGTAAAATGGAAGCAATAAGTAGCTTTCTCCTATTTTTGCCTTGTGTTTTATTACAGAGGAGGATTAAATGGAGAAGGTTGAAAACTAACAATGTAAAATGAATACATAGAATCACAGAATAACTTGGGTTGGAAGAGACTTTTAACTCCAAGAATGGAGACTGTGCAACTTCTTGTACACCTCTTACGGTGTTTGACCACCCTTAAAGTGGCAAAAGTATTTTCTCATATTTTGTCCATTGCTTTTTGTCCCATCACCATTCACCTCTGGGATCAGTCTGTCTCTGTCTTCTCCATACCTGCCCTTTAGGTAGGTAGCTGCAGACCACATTAAACTCTGCCATTGGCCTTTTCTTCTTGAGACGGGACAAACCTGCTTTGTTCAACCTCTCCCCTGATGTCATGTGGTCCACTATGTCAGTGTTTGCTCCTGTACTAAGGAGCCCCAAACTGGACATGGTACTCCAGAGGCTGTCTCACAAGCGTCAACCAGAAGGGAAGAATAATTTCGGCAGCCTGGTGGTTAACGCTTCTGCTGACAACCCAGCATGCAGCTGGCCAGCATTGCTAACTCCTGTTCAACACTGTCCACTGGGACCACTGTGTCTTTCCCCACAAAGGTTCTCTGTGGACAGTTGATCCCAGCCTGTACCGTTGCCTGGTGTTACCCTGGCCTAGATGCAGGACATGGTATTACTGCTTTTGCTGGATTTCACAAACTTCCTGTCAGATCATGCTTCTGGCCTGTCCCTCTGTCTAGCAGCCCTGTCCTCCAGCGTATCAGACACTCACCCAGTTTGGTGTTGTTCACATGCTTGGCCCATCATTCAAGGAATAGTTTTGATGCCTTGTATCAGTCCCTGGGGGGTGCCATTGGTAACTGCCTGCGTGTTGGACTTTGTGCCACTGATCACCATCCCCGAGCCTGTCAGGTCTGTTTTCTACCCACCTTATTGTTCACTTGTCCAAGTCCGTATCTCATGTTTTAGTTATAAGGACACTATGGGAGATCATGTCAGATGCCTTGCTAAAGTTGAGATACACAGCATCCATTACTTCCTTTTCTAGAGATGGTGTCATCTCCTCATAGAAGGCATTCAGGTTGATAAGGGACTATTCACCCTTGCAGGTCTGTGCTGGCTCTTCCCAGTTGCCTTTTTTCTGCTTCATGTGGTAATGGCTTCCAGGATGATTTTAATAATATTCTTGGAGACTGGCATGAAGCAGACTAGCCCATAATTACCTGATTGTTTTTTTCTTGTTACCTTTCTTGAACATAGGTGTGACAGTTGCCTTTCTATCGTTGGAACTCTGTCCCAATTGTCACAATCTTTCAGACATGATAGCAGAATTACAGTGACACTGAATTGATCCTTTGACACTCTTGGATGTGTCCCATAGCCTTGTGTATGCCCAGCTGGCTTAAATATTCCCTAGGTCGGTCTTTTTACCCTACCAGGTCTTGTTCCTCATAGCTTACTCCCAGGGCACCATTCCTGTTCCTGTAGTTGCAGATCTGCAGGCAGAGAAGGAAGCCTTTGTTCTGTTGTCAGAATTCTCAAGTTTCTAGGGCTGTCTGGAGCTTTTGACAGCCAGATGTAGCAGCTCTTTCTGTGTTCTCTGATTACTCTTTGTATGATTAGATGCCTCACCTATGACTTGATAGTTCATCTTCAAGAAGGTGAATCCCACAGCATAAGAAATCAGATAACAATGTTGGGCATCCTTCCTTGGTTATCAAAAGCACTTTACATCTATTTTAGTTGTTCTCTGTGTGTTTTTATAGGATTTTATGTTGTCATATATATTTTGAGGTCTAATGAAGAGATTGGGGTTAATCTGCTGGTAAAGTTGAACAGTTCCAACTACGGATTGACCTGAACTGGAATGAATTTGACTGTGGAGAAGGCAATGGCCAATCTGTTTTCCTGTTAAATTATCTCCTTGCCTGACAGGACACTTGCCCTACAACTTCACTGTTAGGATATCTGGCTGCCCTTACTGCTTGGATAATAGCCATACTTTTATAATTCTTCTTGCTTCTTCAGGCCCTTCAGCTATGGAACTCACTGTTTCAGATCATACTCTGTTTATCATATGTGCATGCTTACAGTAGAGAGACTCTCTGATTATTTGTACCGTTGCTTTTATGACCTGGCCTGGTCCTCGCAAAAGTACTGGAAGTTCCTTGCCATAATGCACGACCTTCTCAGGCAATTTAGGAACTCAGGGGATTACAGTTGTTGGAGGAGAGAAATTTATCCAAACACTATGAAGCATGGAGCTCTGTGGTTTGAAGGACTGTCCGGGTCAGGCCTTCTTTGTTCCACAGTGTTTGTGTGTGGTATTTTCAGAGTAATAATGCACCCTCAGGTTCTTCATATCGACTTCTGGCTTTATCAGGCTTCTGAAGTGAGTATCTTGCCTGCTTAGGTGAATTACCTTAGTTGAGGTTTTAAAGATGAGGCATAGGGGACTTGATCAAATGTCCTAGATTTTACCTTTGGGGATGATCTGCAGGTTATTTGTGGGTTGATCATCTTGTCTTGCATGCTGATAAAAACCATGTCTCAGAGCTTGCCTGAGTTCCATCTCCAAGCAGTCCTTATGTGGTTGTGAAACAGGAAACTGCTCTATGCCTTTCCTCTGTTGCACTATTACCTTGTGTACTCCAGAAGATTTAATTGAATAGGGGCCTGGGATTTTTCTCAGACAAGGAGATCCATTGGCTGCATTGGACTGTAGAATTTTTAACTGCATAAAAAAATCAAAGTGGTCAAATAGTCCTATTTAACTATAATCTTATTAAATGCTAGTTGAATAAAAAGATGCTTATGAACTGAGAATCAGTGCTGCTTTGCCCTTTTTTTTTTTTCCTCTGTCCTGTTTCTGACAATATACTGTTTGGTGGTTCTCCTTTGAACATAAAGTGCGGTAGTTTCCCTAATGCTTCAGTCCTATGAGTTATAAAGTTATTGTTTGGAATCTCTTTATGCTTCATGCCTGAAGACTTCTACAGGAATAAGAAATCCATAAATGATGGGAATACTAACTTAAATTTGGAAGGTGGAGGAAAATCTGTAGTTCTTCGTTCCTTGCTGCATCTCACTCCTTCAGTGGGTTGATGCTGCAAGTGTCGACACTGATTTGTCTTTTGCTATTAAAATTGGAAAAATGTCTTCCATTAATGTTTTCTCCCTCCACACTCCCCAGCTCCAACCCCTCCACCTCAAATATCTGTAGAGTACTGTAAGAAAATTAGGGTATGTTACAGATGGAAGAATGAGGCAGTACTGAATAACAGTGCAAATTTAAATATGGAGAGGGTGCCACCAACAGTCAATTGAAGGAAGTGAAGTGAAATAAGAAAGAGCTGTAGGTAGCTGTGAAATTGTTGTTTTATCCCTCAAAGGTAAAAGTTAAGAATGCTTAATGGCCCAGCATGCTTTTTTGTAAGTATGACATGTTAATTATTTATTTTTTCCCTCTAGGTGAAACAATTGCACAGCTTACAGACGTGGCAAGCTTGGATCATCCAGAATCTGATAGCCACATAACAATCTTTACGGACAAAACGGGTGTGGTAAAAGCTGCAAGGTTGTTGCTTTCTTCTGTCACAAAGGTGCTGGTGTTAGCAGACAGAATTGTTATTAAGCAAATTATAACTTCCAGAAACAAGGTATTTGTAGCTTCTTTTTTGTTTTGTTTAACTGATACCTGGAGTCAATGCAAAAGAGTGGTGCTAAATGAAGTTGTATTTTCATTTTATCTCTAGGAAAGATGCAAAATAAAGATGTAAAAAATGAATGTCTTACACATGTTCACCTACCAGATATCTGAAAGGGGATGTCTGTAAGTCAGGAGGAATAAAATAACAATTTTCAGTGACTTTCTACATTTTATGTGACCTGTATTGCTCTATTGACTTAGTATTCTGGAGAAGATGCTGTGTTACTGCTTATTTAACTTCAAGTTTACTATGAGGTGGACAGTATGTCTGTCAGTAAAATGGCCAATAAAATCTTCTCCTTGCTAAGGACAGGATGTTTGTACTGTCAGGATCAAGACAGGGAGGGCATTATGAATGTGTCTAAGGCAAAAAGCTGTGAGGAACACTGATAAAAGTCTGTGCTAGTGAAATGAGGTTTATAGATTAAAAGTTTTATGTTCAATTTAACTTATGTCTTGAAACTACTTAGTTGATTTAAATAATGTATGAAGACCCATTTAACCTCAAATGTAATCAATTTCGTGTACTGCCGTGTCTTGACTGTTGGATATTCTTCCTTTTTTTTTTTTTCTCCCCTGAAGTGCTGAAACAAAAATAGAAAAACATCATGTTTGAAAAATGAGAGCCTAATAGGGCCTGGGTTTTTCCATTAATTTTCAACTCATAATCCAATCTTTCCTCTTTTGACTTGTCGTACTATCTCTCTTCCTTTGTCCCACTTTGCTTTCCAGACATGCTGGTCTCTATTTTGCAGCTTCTAGATCCAAGACGCTCAGCTGAGTCCAGGATTCAAAAAATACAGCAATACCTGCTTCAGTCTGGCTTTAGACTTAGCAGTGCTCCTTTGCTGTCTTAGAGCTCCCTTCTTCTCCCAGTGGTTGGTGAAGGTGGCAGCAGTTTTATCAATATTAATTTGCTGAAATTCCTTGTACCTTTGGTCTTTTCTTGCACTGGAGACCAGAATGGTGCATTTAATACCTTTTGCTGCCTTTTCTGAGCTTGTCTGTTGAGCTTTTCTCCTGCCCTTGTCTGCAGCCATGCAGTGATCTGAATTAATTTACCTTTCCAAAAGTGGCTGGTGTTAACACAGATTTAGGCTACAGAGCAACTGTGCAAGTGCTCGTATCATGAAGGGATAAGGAGGGATTTATCCTTTCAGCAGCAGGGCATGGTTTATGATAGTCTTAAATATATATGAAACTATTGTCATATGCAGGGATATGAATATAATAAGCATACGTGCAGGATTTAATTTTGAAGGTATTTAAAATGAAGTCTCATTTTCCAGAGTAAGTCTGTCTGACTCTGTTTGCCATAGTCACCCTAGTCTTTGTGGCCTTCTAGGTTTTACTGCATTTTTCTTTCTGTGCATAGTCTGCATGTGTTTGAGAATGTTGCCTTCTGTTTATGGTACCAGTAGAGCAATTCACGTTTCTAGGACCAAATTAAACAAATGATGGTATCTTATACAGGTGTAACCTGATACACACTCCTGAAAAGTGTGTCAGACACTGCTATGATGGATAGCAAAGCAGTTCTATCTGTAAGAAGTGTTGTGGTAGAGGGATGATGTGGCCAGGAATTTACGAAGTGCACACAAATACTCAGTGGAGTATAATATGGTGTAGAGGATGGAAAGGCAGGAGCAGGATCATCAGTACTGCCAACTGGAGCAGATGCTGGCTCTTTGGAGTGGGTCACTGCTCCAGAAGATTTCAGCTGGATTTTCATCTTAGAGACTGAATGCCCAATATTAAAATTTTAGTGCCAGTTTGCTTGCTGCCTCTTTCTGAATGCTTTAATTTTCATTGTCATCGTCTTCCTCATATGAATCAAGAGTACTTAAGTCAACCAAGGGCAAAGGACAGAAAAACAGCATAGTAATTGGACATCCAATCTCATAGACTGATGAAGTGATTGAGATCTTCTGGAATGGTGATCTGCTCCAGAACCCAACCTCAGGCTGACAATCTGGATGATCCTGTTCCTGCTTCTGCACCCTCTGCACCATATATACCATCGCTGTGTTCTTTGATTGTGAGCGTTTCATACGTCACTGCCCACATCTTTCCTATCTTCCAAAATTTGTTTCACTGTCCATCAGACTTAGTCACTGCATCAGTGAGCTTAATGTCTTGTTCCGCTTACTGTCCTCAGTCAGGTTAGGAGTGCCACAACAATGAACAGGGAAGTGACAGATAGTGGGGATGTTGCCGCACTGTGCAGATTGGATCAAAATATGGATGTGCCCTGAAGTGCTGTCAGCCTACAACTGCCGTCTGAAAGGCGACATTCATAGTGCAGCAGTAGCTATGTAATACTAAGTTCTAATTTTGATATTATAGGAATTTAAAGCCTTTTTTGATACATATTTTTAAACTTGTATTTGAAAATGTACATTTTAATTACTGTCTGCGTGTTTCATGTTGAAGAAAGTTTAAAATTTAAAAATTATGAAGACATCACAGATATTTTGCATTTTAAGAGCTTCTTGAATAAGCTTTAGACAAATTGAGAGCTGTCTGTATGGTTTCTTCCTGTATGTAGTGTCTTGGAATGTCAGCTCTGCCTGGAATGTCTAGAATTATTAGCTGTAATGGAAATGTGTGTGCTTTCACTGAAATTTTTATTTGACAAGAGATTCGTCATGACAGAAACACTTGCTCTAGGGTTACTGTAATAGAGTTGCTTGCAACCAAGACCACACTCATGAAGTACTATACTTGCTTAAACCAAGAATGATTGAGCATAATCACTATTATTTTTTTATCCATTCTTAGAAGAGAAAGTTGGACCTTGACTGGTATGTTTTCTCCTTTCTCCACATTCACTTTTCTACATCCTCACTTTCCCAGTCCTGTGGTTCTCTGCTGCTTCTGCTCTTGTACTGCTATTTTCAGATCTTCATCTTTGTGCAGCTTCCTTTCAAGTCCTTTATACCCCAGCCTTGCTCATGCATCAAAACCTGAATCATGGAAGTTCCTGTTTCTGCAGCCTTTGTGGAACCTGCTGCATAACATAAGATACTCAGACAGATAGTGCAGTGATAAAGCAGTCACAGGATTCAGTGGAATATTTGCTTTACGTAGATTATGAGATTGAGGACCTGTTCCATTACAAAAGTGTTTACCTGGGTTGCAGAGAGAGGGTAGTTTGTCACAATCAGGTATGTAGTGTGCTTTTTTTATCTGGGGGAAAGATACTTTGGCACAGGAAAGGAAAAATAAGTTGACATTTCTCCCTTTCAAGTACAGTTTGTCAGATTTTCATGCAGTGTCTTATCTCCAGTCACAATAAAGAACTGCCTTGACTGTCTTCCCTTCTGAAGACAGTGAATTTGAAAGATCACTTTGGGATTAGCAACTATACCTCTAACCTGAAAAACCCTAATGTTAATCTTTGTTGTAAACCATGTTGTAGTGACTTCAGCAGAATAGCTTCAGTAGTTTATAAGTTATATGATAATTTTTGCTGAATGTTTTAAAAAATGCTGATTTCACATGCTTTTATGTATCTTGAGTAAGAGCTTGATACAACTTGGGTTCATTTAGTTCTTTGGTTTACATAGAGATAATAAAAATCTTTAGAGTTAGAGTAAGTTGTTATGGAAAGTATAAAACTATATATTAACTCATTCCTAACTTTTTTTGTTTTCTTTTGAGGAATGCTGTTGCTTTTTTTTAATGCACACAACCATTAAAACACCTGTCTGACAGTGCAACTATGCTTTAAGACTTTGAAAGTTATGCATATGAAATTGAACTTTGAAACTGAGAGTTACAACATAGGGATATAATCTGTAGATTAATTTCAAGTACTTATGTTTTTAAATTTAATAGGACAGTAACATTTCTCCTAAATCTAGAAACTGAATCCTGTAATACCATTACCCTTGATATTGGGATGAGTGAGGAAAATGTTTTTTGAGGGTTGACAGCAAATGACTCATTTTGAATGAAGCCTGATCGTTAGTTTAGACTTGATTTCCAGCTGTTGAGTTCTTACTGCTTAAATAGTGACAAAATATATACATTTTAAACAACACATGATTTATAAGTGTCTGCAAATAATAATATTCCTAGTTTAGTAATAATATTTTCTGTTTAGTATCTTGATAATCTATAGTATTTTCCCTTATCTTGCAGGTTCTTGCAACAATGGAACAACTAGAAAAAGTCAGTAGCTTCCAGGAGTTTGTGCAAATATTCAGCCAGTTTGGAAATGAAATGGTAGAGTTTGCCCACTTAACTGGAGATCGGCAAAATGTAAGTATTAATGAAAAGCTGAGAGAGATGTAAGGTATCATTTTCATCTGATTCACTGGAAGATTTGGGTTCTTATGGGATGATTAACTATTACAAAATAAAAAGATTGCTGGTGTCCTGTCTCTGAAACCTAACTACTTCTTCTTGCTCCATCCAAAGGACATCTTTTTATTTTAAAGCTCGGCCTGAGAAATACCACTGTGTTGTTTGATCTGCATATCTTCCAGAAGCCTGGATGCATGTTATTTGAGATGTCCTTTGGCTTCAGTCACTGTCTTTTGGCTCTAACTTCTCTGGCTTATTACTCTGGTAGAGAATTTGTCTGTTGTTACTTGACAGAAATATTTCATGTTTGCACACAGTGAAGGGATTTGAAAGCGGTGTAATAACTTTAGAAAACTCCAAACATGAATTCTTTAGATCCTAATAAAGCATTTGCCCATATTTTATTATTATTATTATTATTATTATTATTATTATTATTATTATTATTATTGACTATTTTTCTAGGTTTAGGTCAAAACCTTCTTATGTTGGGGTAGTGCTTTTTTTACTTCTTGCATGCAGCTACTCTTCAAAGCCTTTCATTCACGCAGGAAGCTTTTTGCTGCTACTTCCATGTAAATGAAAGGTTTGATGAGGCTTAAGACTTCTGCTGTGAGCTCCAGTTGCTTCCCCTTGGCAATCAAATCCTCCATTCAGAACTGAACCAGGGTCTCATATAGAGATACAGAGTCCCTAATATCCAGCAAAATTCAGAATTCAATTTGTATAAACTCTTGGCCAACCTCATGCATATAGAAGTAGTTTTTGGTGATACAGCGGAGCATCCTTCAGATAAAACATTGCACAACTTCGCTGAAAAACATAACCCGCTCCTTGTGCTGTTGATGTGTTCCAAGTCTGCTAAGTATATGCTCAGTATCAAAGAATCAGTTCTGGAAAAGCTACATATAATTAAAGGAAATACCTGCTTGGAAAGAAAATCTCTTTATTTTTCCCTGAAATATTCATAGCAGTTGTTCCTTGGAAAGAGGAAGGTGCATTACTAATAAGTGATACTCTTTTCAACTGTTTTGGGTTTTCAATGTTAACTGGTCTTTGACTCTCTCCTCCTTGCCTACTTGACTCTTTGGGAAAGAGTGCTTCATTAGGACTTTTTAAATTGTGTCACGACTTTCTTGATATGCTCACTTTACAGTCTGAAGGCTGCTATGTGGCATTGTTAGTTTTATTGGGTGGAAACATCCCTCAAAGTATTTTTCCTTAGTATAGTTATAAGCATGCCAGAAATCCTTGAGTGTGGTCAGATATATCAGAATGTAATGTCAGAATTTCAGAAATGAGCTGTTTGTTTGTTTTTCTTCTTAAATGTGGTGATTTTGATCTTAAAGATTTTCTGTAGATGCTAGATAAGATTTTTATTAAAATGTCAAAAGGCTGCTGCTGTGATTTATCCAGGTGTTTTTCCTAATCTAGGGTAAATTAGGATTAATTTCATCTCGTGAACTGTTCCCTTTTCAGCTGGTCCCATTCAGGTGACTATTTAACACTCAAATAGCATTCAACTAGCTTTGCTAGCATTGAAAAGATCTAAATTGTAGCTTTGTAAGTTCTTCCTCTTGTTAGACCCTCTTACATGTTGAGGGATTCATGTCTTACCCTCTTCCCTCCCTCCCATCCCAGTTTGGACTCTAAATTTTTCCCTTTTGATGAATTTTTCTGGTGGTATAGTTCGGTTTTGTAGGTATATCCCTCTCCCTGGAGAGTTCTTGAAAAGTTTCCATACTCAGTGCCTTTCTACAGAGGAATTGCTTTTTTAGCCTGGTAAAACTTTCTTTATTACTGGTATGTATTAAATATAACGCTCGGGTAGACAAAAGATTTATTTTACATTTCCTTCACTGCAGTACAATGAAAACCTGGTGTTCTCTGTCTCTGCCTTACCCTCCCCCCATTTCAGACAATTTTTTTTAGTCAGGTATGTTTTTTCCCCTCATTTTCCTGTTTTATGAATAATGCTATATGATAAAGATAGCAAAATTAGTGACAGTTTACGTAACATGATCTGTGTCTCTGAGATCTTCCTTCTTTGAAACCTGAATTGAATAGAGCCAAGAATAAATGCATAAATTAAAATCTCTCTGAAAATCAAGTTCTAGATCATAAGCTAGGCTGAAAATAGCAGCTGTCAGACGTAAAGAAGCTTTCTCACAACATATCCATCTACAAAAGAGTTTTCTTTTTCCAGTCTCACAATCAGTTAACGTTTTAGATATTGTGTAATAGTCATGCCATTTTTTCTTTTGATGTTTAGGATTTGAAGGATGAGAAGAAAAAGGCTAGAATGGCAGCATCTAGGGCTGTTCTTGAGAAGTGCACCATGATGCTCCTAACTGCTTCAAAGGTGAGTGAGTATGCATGCACTTACACAACTTGCATAAATCACAGAGTATGGCATCTGGCAGGATAGCTCACTCTTCTTTCTCAGCCCCACTTCAAACTTCATGCCAAAGGATGCAAGAGTACAAGAATAAGTAGAGGAAAATCTTTATATTCCGAGTAATGCTATGAGTTCTACTTAACACAATAGCAGTTTAACAGAAAGAATTTGTCATATTTTAACACATCATTTAGACTTGCCTTAGCAGGAAGCATTCATTTTGCTATACTGTATGTGTATTCCGTCATAATACATACTTTGTTTTCTTTAAAAAGACTTGTCTGAGGCATCCAGACTGTGAATCTGCTCGTATAAACAAAGATGGAGTTTTTCATCGCATGAGATTAGCTTTGGAACAGGTAATAGAAATTGTAACTGACTCTAGACCAAATGGAGAAAATGAAATGGCCCCTATCAGCATATATTCTGGCATCAAAGAATTCAAGGTAAGAATAGAAATAGTATTGTTTTCTACAGCCTAATAAGACTAGAATTTTGGAAAAAAAAATACTTAAGTTCCAAATGGTGGAGCTGCATCTTTTCAGCAGTGTAATTTAAATAACTGTTAGAGAATCTGACAAGAGGTGATTAGAATTTCATTACCGCTGCCAAAAGACACCTTCTGATACTTGCCATCTCCTCCTGGATTGCAAAGCATTCAGAACTCTAATGTTTGTTGAGGTGATGCCTTGAACGGTGAATAAACTTAAGTATCATTATACCAATCAGAACCTCATTAAAATAGTTGTGGTTGAAGAATTCTTGCTTCATATTTGGTAGTATTTTTAATACTGCACACAAATTATTCATCCAAACGTATAAAAGAGTGAACAGTCATTCAAAGGAAATGTCATGAATTGAAATTGTATCTTGGAGCTCAATCTGCTTTTCCTGGTAAAGGCTCTTCTAAATTTCATGCTCAGTTAAGAATAGTTAACGAACAACCATGTCTTATTTCTTTGGAGTTTGTCGCTTTCTTTTTTTTTTTTTAATTATTATTATTTATTTATCTATCCTCTCCCTCCCCTTAGAATTTGGTTAAAATTTTTGAGAAGTGCCTCAAAGTATTCAATTTGCTACATGTAAATTTTTAGAAAAATACTCAAAATAGATGATATGGATGTGGAAAAACTTGTAAAGAGCAAACAAAATCTGAATACACAATTAATTTCTGAAACTTACTGAACTTAAAAAATTTATTGACAGCAGGAGAACAGTAATGTATTTGCTGTTAATTCTGATGAGTCACCAGCAATTTGCTGATGGTATTATTACATTAAAAAAAATCCAAAAGCCTAAACTGGATGTCTGCATACAAGCAAATTGTTGGATTACTTTGAAAATAAGTGAATACAAAAAAAGCACTGAAAAGAAAAATAAAATGTAAATTAATGTGTCTGATTTCTGTATTTGCATCACAACTGTATAACTACATAAGCTCTCAAGGAACCAATATGTTTCTCTTTCAGAATAAGGTGGAGGGTCTTCGTGAGAATCTTTATTTTCTCTCAAAAGAGAACCTTTCAACAATGCTGGAAGTTATCCTGGAACATACGGAGGACTTCACAGACTCTGCCTATACTAGTCATGAGCACCGAGAACACATTTTGGAGCTGTCTAAACAGGCTAAAATGGAACTAGAGCAGCTGGTTTCAGTGTGGATGCAAGCTGTAAGAGCTTTTTAGCAAAGTAAATCTTTTCACCTCTACTTTGGAAAAAAGTTTTTAACACAGAGTTTCTTCTGGTCTAGAAAGAGAGAACTGTGTGTATTATTCACAGTGAGAGCTGATCAAGGAAGTCAGAGTTTGTTCTGTGCTTCTGCAGTTTCAATATGTTCTGTCTTCCTGCTGCCCCAGTGGTATAGGTTCACTGATTCTTTGATGGCTAATTAGGCTACTAATGGTGGTAGACTAATTTTAATGAAGGTCTAAGTGGAAATAAGGCGAGTGGAAGTACCGTTACACAGTCTTTAACAGTTAGGTCTTTTGGTTGAGTAGTTTGGAGACTTCAATTGTCTTGATCCCATGGCAGTGACCAAAGTTTCTGTTTCTTGTTTTCAGCAGAATATTGAAAACACTTAAGCTATTGAAAAGGGAAATATTCTAAAAAAATTGACTTTTTTTTTTTAATCTTGTGGAGAAACGAGAGAGACACTAAGACTTACAGGGAATTTCTGTTTGTCCTTTTTACAAGATTTAAATTATGGTAGTTTCCCTTTTTAGAGCGCTAGCACGTTAAGCCTCCCTCTGTCATTTGTCTTATCTTGTTCCTTGAGAATGATACAAGATACATGCAAAAGGGGGAAGAAGAGCAGAGATGGAAAATGCCGTTTCTGTTTCTGATGTTGACTTGCTTTCAGTCTTATTCCTGTGGAAGTGCATAGCACAAAATCTTACCAACACTCTGAAATATGGCAGATGTATACTAGTCTAGGATACTTACTTAACTGAATGTGTTACTTATGAGAAAGCATTTTTGTTCCTTTTCTCCTCTTTGAATCAGATGCTGCAGTCGGGTGTTCTTAATGCAGTAGTGCAGTTGGAAGAGCATCTAAATCTTACTGATAATACAGAACATTGTTATTACAAAGAAGACACAGAAAGAATATTAATTGCATAGAATCCCATAACCACAAGAAACTAAAACTGTGTTTAGCTTCGTATTGGTGGTTAGCCCTGGTAGGCAGCTGTGTAAGCACTGCTGAGCAATAGCTAACACATCCCTGTGTTATCAACACTGTTTTTATCACAGATCCAAAACAGCACCACAGCAGATACTACTACATACATTTTGTGTGCATGTGTGTCTTTTCCCAGTGTATGTCTCTTTACATTTGGGTTGTTCCATAGATAGATGCTATTTGCAGAAGTGGGAGCTCTGTCTTGAAGCTACCTCAAGAAAATGTTGTTAGCTACTGTACTCATTTAAATCAGACAATGATCTAAAGTCTTACAAGGATGTTTTAAGTAACCTTTTTGTAATTCAATATAGAATGTTTGGTGTAATGTTTAGGTACCACTATTTTAAAAGTGAGTTTATATTAAAAAAAAAAAAGGTGTTAAACTGTTGCTCTACTTCAGGATGTTTAGACAGAAGATTTTTGGAAGTTATTCCTGAAAAAAGGTCAGTGAGATTCAGAATTAAATTCCTGTTGAACAGAAAAAGTCAAATAGTTTGCATCACTATTACTTTTAGATTTGATTTGGTGATAAATGTTTCTATAAAAGAATTTTTCAAGTAAAATATACACAGGATGTGCAAATGAAAACATTGCATCTAGAAAGAAAAGGCTGTCTTCTAAAGCAACTTGAAGTAATGACACATGATGTGAAGGTGGGATTTGCTGGATTTTTTGTGTAATGTTTTGTCGGCTGCTTTCTTTGGCTTGTAGCAAAACCAGAAGACAAAGGATCTCATGGAAGACTTGGAAGTAGCCATCTTAAAAACATGCCAGTGCATGAATGAACTTAAAAGAGAGGTAAGTCAAGTTTAAGTAAGCATACAGTGAATAAAAGCTTGAATAGCTTACTTGTTGTATGTGAAGTTGTAGACTAGGATCTTGTACCCCAAAAGGCTAGTATCTGTTTATAGACAAAAGTAGCTAAATCAAAATTACATTAGTTATTTTCTGTGCCCTTATTTAGAACTGATTAGAAATCTGGTGGTTATGTAGGCTCTTTGCTAACTGACAACAATAAAAAAAATAAGTGTTTGGAAATAAGTACTGTGTACGTAATCATTACTTTAAACGTAAAAGCTAAACTTTCCTTGAATGCATGCATCACTGTTTTAAATACTGTTTCTTATTAGTGGGTGCTTAAACAAATAAATTACATTTGCTGTTTGTTTGTACGTAACCTGTTCTATTGATTTCCATAGCAGGAATGTGTTATGACGGTGTCTTATAACTCGGGTATTTTTCTAGACAGTTGGCAGCTATGAATGTGTTTGTTGTAAAGCATTCTTTTCCTAAATGCAAGCATGCTGGGTGTCAACTTAAACAGACATCCAAGATAGCTGCCTCATTTGGTACATGGGATGGGCTGCACTTGCTGGTCAGGGTCCTTTACCCTGCAAATGGATAGCACTGGTGCCTTGTCTTTTGCACATGTTGGAGCCGAATACAGAATTACTGGTTTCTGGCAGCTTCTAAAATATTTGCAAAACATTCAGATATCTTTTCAACTGCTTCATATTGTTGTTCCTTTAAACAGGTGGGAAAATGAAGACTAAGGACAGAGAGGGTTTCAATATTAGGCTGCAGGGCAGTGCAAAGACGTTAGGGAAGTATGGTGAACTTGCTCAGACTGAGCTCTCAGCAGCTGTAACTGGAAAACCTCAAGTGCTCAAAAAATCATGCTGTGTATTTTTTAATAGAGGCAAAATGAGAAATTTAATCTTCCAGATTATAATTCCTGCAGCTGCCCTGAAGATTTGAACAGTGCTTTGAATCTCTTTCAGTTGCAGTTAACTGCTTTGCGTTTCTGCTGTCAGGCAGTGCTTTGGGCCCCTGGAAGGTGGAGGATACATAATTTGTATGTATTTGGTCACCATTAGGTAGGAAGTCAGTAGCAGAGCTTTTCCAGAGTGATCTTTAACTGTAAGATCATGCTTTTTGAGTAACATCACTTCTGGGTGCTGAATGAGGAGGAAGGGTTCCCAGTCAAAATAGCATGCGCCTATGTAATTGCACAGATCACAAAGTCAAAGGTGGCTGGAATATAGTATGTGGAAGAAGTCGTTAATAGCTTGTATTTTCTTGCAGCTCCATAAATGTAAATCATACCATATTGTCCTGCCCACAGATTTTTATTTATTAAAATGTCATGCAACAAAGACTACACATTTACCACACTGAAATTAAAGAATTTTGTTATGTGACAATAATAGAAAATTACCTTTTGTAAACCAGCTAACAGAGGTGGCAAAGTAGTGGGTTACCTGTGCCCTGTGGTTTAGCTCCATCTTAAAAGCAACACAGGTGAAAACGTAGCGCACTGTTTCAGAAATTGTGGAGCAAATTGAGTGGGTTTGGATTTCTAAACTAACGAATTCTAAGTTCTGTATGACTTGCTTTGGTGACCTGTAGAGTATGAAAGCTTGCTTAGTAAGAGCTTTTTTTAAAATGCACAGGATTCATGCTACTCATAGAAGTAAATTGAGAGTGTATTGGGTCATTTTCCTTGTTCTGTATGTAATGATTGGATCGATCCCAGAGTAGCTATTTTTCTGTATGTGGCTGAGGAGGATTGTCCTGTCAGTTTGACTACAGGTGCTGCAGTGTATCAGTCAGCAACCAGGGTCTCTATTGGTGAAACTGAACTATTGTAACTCTAATTAAAATGTTTTTGAGAGCCTGGGTGGCTTAGAACACAAGACAGCCTTGTTAAAAGTAGTTCTTTCCCATCTCTGTCACTTTATGAAACAAACAAAAGGCACATTCCTTCCTTGAGGTGATTTTCCTGCAAATGATCAGAGACAGCATTAAGTTGAAGTAAATATCTGGTTTAGATCAGGATGAAAAGACTCTCTAATGAAAAGGTAATCCTATGTAGCCTATATATAAATGAGAATTGCCAGTTCCTATTGTAACACTACAAGCCTTGCAGATATCCTTTCTTCAGAGCTGACTTTATTTCTGAGATTAGTGGTTTGTGCTAATTCTAATGGCATGCAAGCAATGCTATATAAATAGTTTATAACAGGTTGTCATAGCTTTTTTTTTTTTGTCTCTAAAAAACAACCACAGCAGGTTTTGAGGCAACAATTCGGGTTTCTTGCATGAAATAAAAAAAAATACCAACCAAAAAAACCCCTTAATTCTGGACGGCGCAGGAATTACTGCTGGGGAACTGAGTAAAAGTAGATAGAGTCCAGTGGAATAAAAACCCTAACACATCATTCTACTAAACATTCTCTTCTGTACCAAATCAAGGCCCACCAGTGTCGCAATCTCAAGCTCATTGCATTCGTAAGAAATTGAAAAATAACTTTCTTTCTGAACAGCCAAGTTTGTTGAATATTCAGTGCCATCCAGCAAAGAGAGTGTAACATTCCAAGACTTAAAATAGTCGTATGAGCATAAGAATGGTCTGCTATTTCTAAAGAGGTTGCTATTTTGTTTTTACCTGTGTTTTTAAAATGGGACTGATTAGAAGGAGTAGGTAAAACTACTATGACTAGTCAGTAGAACCAGCAACAGCTGTCACTCATAGTTCTTGCCAAGCAGAGTCCTTCACAGGACAATTTCAGCAGATCCATGGGTCTGAAAGTGTGTCTGGATTTAGGGATGTGTTTCAAGGGGAAGCTTCTCTGTGCTTGTAGGGGGTGTAGAGAGTGTTTGAGACTTCTCCAAGGCCCATCTCTGGCTTCAGTCTCTTTGCAGAAAAGATGCTTTTTATTCTTCCTAAGGCTGTGTTACAAGCTGATTATATTCAAGCTTTTCTTTGCATCACTGAGAATTCAGTTTGTTCATAGGAACTTGATTTCTAATAGATTATAAACTCGGATGCTGTGTGGCTTCAGTCTGATTCACAGTTTAATGTGTGTCCTTCATGAGAAGAAGAATGCCCATTGTGCCATGCTTGTGCTGAACTTGATGCCCCAACAAATTGATGCACCTGTTTTTTCCCAGCTGTAACATTATCAGAAAGCAGTAGTGTGAAACTTCATGTCCTGATTTTACCCAGCTGCTCTTTTGTTTCTCTCTGTATTTGCTTGTGGGGTGGTTTGTTTTTTTTTTTTTTTTTTGGCGTGCAGTGGATTTTATCTTTATACTTTGAATAGTAATTGAAGAATTAAAGCCCCAGATAATATGCAGGCAGTATATGAGCTTTCATGGCAGTAAATTTTTTGCTTCTTAGAAAAATCAATCTGTTTCTTAAGTTTATTTGACTTGGTACTGGATGATTTTTTTTGCCTTCCAAGATTTATCTCTCCTCCTTCTTTTAATGCTACTCAAGGTCCACAGTGCAGCAACATCTTTGGCAGCAGATCTCCTAAAATACCATACGGATCATATGGTTCTCAAAGCATTAAAAATCACAGGAGTAGAAGGAAATCTTGAAGCCGTAGCAGAATATACTTGCAAGCTATCAGAGCAGAAAGAACAACTTGTTGAGGTGAGTTCATGGTTGCTTTCATTTTGTAAGGCACTTAGAAAATGAGTGGCTGGATTTGTCTTAATCTGTTCTTTAGGAAGGCTTTGGTCTGTGTTTTTGTAATTTTTATTTTGTTTTCCTAGTATGCTGTTGAATTTTGTATTGTTCTTGGTAGGGTCTGAGCCAGAGGTGTCACTGTGGCATACAGTTGTTGTAGAAGGGATGTACAGTTGTATGCAGTTCTCATCCTGGATCTAGACTCAATCTGTATGTATATATGGGGGCTAAAAGAGTCATTAAAAAATAGGTTTCTAGATCCAAGTAGTATTGGTAGCCTTTTTCTTTCAAGCAGTAGGCATCCAGCAACAGCTGAATCCAAAAACACATTCTAAGAATGCTGGGAATGTAAGGTTAAGTTTCTTAATTCAGTGAACTTGACCATTTTGAAGACCTTGTGTAGTTTTTGTCAATCAAGAGGGCCACTGAAAATCTTTTCTTCTTGGTGAAAAGCAGTGTGTATGTTTCATGTACTAATACATTCATGGTTTCATATGATAGTATTCATACATGTGAACAAATAGGACTTCCAAGACTACTGAGAGATCATTACTCTTAGGAATACCGGTGGAGAGGATGTCTGCCATGCGTACCTTGTTGTGCTCTTGTCTGACAGACGAGCAGAAGTAACTGTGCCAGTAGGAAATACACAAAGAAACATCACTTTGATCTGGAACATGATGATGCCAGAAGCTATACTTGCATTGTATCTAATACTAATTAATTTCTAAAAATTCTGATCATAGAATCGTTAAGGTTGGAAGGGACCTTTAAGATCATCGAGTCCAACCATTAACCTAACCTGACAAAACCAATTCTAAACCGTATCCCCAAGTACCACGTCTACCCTTTTTTTTTTTAAACACCTCCAGGGATGGTGAATCCACCACCTCCCTGGGCAGCCTATTCCAAAGCTGGATAACCCTTTCAGTGAAAATTTTTTTCCTAATATCCAACCAAAACCTCCCCTGGCTTAACTTGAACCCATTTCCTCTCGTCCTATCACTTGTCACTGGGGAGAAGAGGTCAGTCCCCATCTCTCTACAACCTCCTTTCAGGTACTTGTAGAGAGTGATAAGGTCTCCCCTCAGCCTCCTCTTCTCCAGGCTAAACAGCTCCAGTTCCCTCAGTCGTTCCTCATAAGACTTGTCCCCCAGACCCCTCACCAGCTTCGTTGCCCTTCTCTGGACATGCTCCAGCACCTCAATGTCTTTCTTGTAGTGAGGGGTCCAGAACTGAACACAGTTTTCGAGGTGGGGTCTCACCAGTGCCGAGTAATCTGGGGCTTGAGGATTCATCCCAGAAGTATGAATATGCGGAAGCAACACCCTTGAACTTGTGGGACCGGCAAATCCACGCTGTGAATTTTAAATTTTGGCTTTAATGTCCCCTTTTTCTGTGACTAATTAGTTTGCCATTAAGACCCTATTTTTTTTTCAGGCATAACCATGAGATTAAATAGTGTTTGTATGTGAGGCCTTATAGCATTTCTGATGGTGGACAGTACAGTCAGTTTCTTATGTGCTGTCTCTATCTTACAAATTTTCCTTTTGATCTGAAAACATCAATGTTCCTTCTCAGCCCTTAATCTTATTTAAAAAACAAAAAAAAAGGGTGACTAAATTTTGCTTACTGTGAAAGGAAACAGTATTTCTTCCTTAAATAAATTTGATGCTGATTTGCTCAAAGATAATTCAGTCCCCTGGATGATGAAAGCCTAAATTTTCCACATGGTTGCTAATTGCTGAGTAAGCCTGTTTTGGTGAAGTAATTTATGCTCCAATTTTTCCAAGTTCCATAGGTGTCTGATTACTTTCAGGTTTATTTAGTCATACATATGTGAAATTGTTGTTGGTTTATTTTTATTTATTTGTTAAGACTTTTCTTTCTCTTGGTGATTTTCAACACATTCCAGGTCAGGACTTAGCCCTGTTTTTATCGTAAATGCTCCCTGAGAAACACCCAGCTCTGCACTCCCCAATAAGTTTCTGAAAGGACAATTAATAACTTTGTGTTTGCGTGTATGTGTGTTTGTGCATGTGCACCTTTTCTTACTGCTAAGGAAAACATTTTTTACCATTATCTTCTCTTTATATTTATAAAAAATATTTAGATGTGTCGCTTATTGAGGCACGTTTCTGGAACTGAGCCTCTCGAGATTACTTGCATACATGCAGAAGACACCTTTCAGGTTACTGGCCCACAGGTACGCTTAACTTTTAACTGGCCAATTCTACTGGACATAAATCAGTCAAAATTACTTGTATGATTTTTTTTAAGAGTAGTGAACTGTTGAAAGAATTAAACTTTAATGTTGGCTGGTAGCTAAAAGAATGCAGATGGAAGATCATCAAGCCTGCAAATATCAGATGTATACACTACAAAGACATAATAGTAGCAGTTTAATTTTGTGGTTTGCCTGTGAAGGCATTTGTGAATTTGTGTGCAACACTATGTACTGGGACTTGCAATAGCAAATATTTTGTTCTCTGTCCAGATAATTTCTGCCGCAGAAACACTGGCATTACATCCATCTAGCAAGATTGCAAAAGAGAATCTTGAGGTGTTCTGTGAGGCCTGGGAGTCTCAACTGAGTGACATGTCTATGTTGTTAAGAGAAATCAATGATGTGTTTGAAGGAAGAAGAGGTGAGTGCTATGTAGAAACAGAAAAATGTAGTTTTCAAAACACGTAGTCTAAGAATTTTAAGTGTGATTTAGGAAATACTGTTTTTTTAAGAGAAGAATGCAATAAACAGTCCCACATCCCGTATGGCGATGTGGAATTTAGGTGGCAGTACACAAATACCTTCTTTTTGTATAAATGTCGAATTAGGGTACTTACTGGGTTTTTCTCAAAGAAAAACAGCCAAAAATTTAAAGTCCTTATTTGTGTAAAATTAGGTATGTTTCACTTTCTGCACTGTGATTAGTTCCAGCAATAGCAAATGGAACTGTTCAAAGGACACAAAAGTATGTGACACTGCTCTTTGCCAGCGATGTCCAAATATTGGGGTTGCAAGGGCTTTCATCCCACCTTTTGGTTTGTCTAGGACGTGTCAGTTCACGATGATCAAGATATAACTTGAATTGTGTGACATCTTTAATTCATTTCCTGTATTTCTGGAAAAAAAAAATATATATACACACATATATTCTATACTGTCAGCTTGCCTTGTAATCACTTCATAACGTAGTGAATGTAGTTATTTGATTTTTAAACTGCTGTCCTTTCTCCTGGATGGAATCTCTGGCGACTCTGCACAATCTTGGGATATTTTCTCTGGTTGGTAAGTTTATTGGTATTTGTACAACATGTAGAAGAAAACCTTGGAATCTTAAGAAAAAAGTTCTGTGCTTACTTTTAGCATAGGGTCATTTACCTTTAAAATGGAAGCCATTTTCTTTTTCATTTTTATCTAACAATTTTTTTTCAGGTGGTGTCTTTAGTGTAGCCTGTCATACTTCTTGCGGCTATGTGTTTGTTTCAGTCTTTAAGGTGTAATTGCATACAGATAGAATGTAATATATAATAATACTGAATGTCCTGTATTTTTAAGAAAATCACTCAGGTTTAAAAGTTTAGATTTAGTTAAATACAGGGACTTCATTTTTTTTGTATCTAAGATACAGGAAAAAGTAAATCCTTTTTCAGGTTAGATGACACTTTATCAATGATACAATTCTTCATCTTGCTATTAATGTGAGACCTCTTTTCATTTTTAGAGTTTATTTTGTCAGTTTGACTTTCTGTATTTGATCAGGTTTTTGTGTAAGCAGTTCTTTTCTGCCAACTTTGTTGTGAGGACAGTAAACAACCAGCCACAGGGCAGTAATATCTTAAATTGTTGCTGGTGGTTGCTGAATGAATGTGTGTCAGAGCCTGAAGACTACTGAAAGGAAAACATATATTGAAATTCTGAGTGGTTTTATAGTGATTGCATGTAGCGCAGGTTATTGGGAGTATGAGGCTTTTGAGAAATACATGCTTGTTATCCTACTTGTTCTTCCACCTTGGTCTGGAATGCCATATAAAGATGTGTAGCAACCAGAGATCCTGTTTATGGGCCTTTTAACTTTCAGTGGGTTTTTTGTTTGTTTTGGGAGCCAAGGACATACTGACTTTCTTTAAACATAGCATTAAATTTTATATAATGCAACTTAAAATGCGCTATTACTCTAATATTAATGTGTTACAATAAATTTGGAATTTGCAGGGCTGATCATGCAGTATCGGACATTTTTCGTATTCATACAATGGTCTAGCAGGGTTGAATAACCTTTTTATGTATTTTTATATATAGGTGCATGTGTGTGTATACATACATATATTTTACTGTATTTAAAAATAATAGGATGAGAATCATGCAGTCAGAGCAAAGCATATACTTGGCTCTCCAAACAAATAGTTTTTGAAGTGTTGCGGCAGATTCCCAGCCTGTCCTGTAGTTAGTAACTTTCTCTTCTCGTTGTCTGCTGTTGACAGCAGATAACACTTTCCACAAGCAGTACTTCCCAGTTTCTTTAAAGCATCATTTCACAATGCAACCCCATGTCATTGCTTGAAGGAGAGAGAATAGGTAGGTGTTGCTGAGCGTGTTAGAGGCTATAGTGCGTGTGGGCCTGGGTGCAGTGAAGACCGTCTTCTCCTGTTTGGCATAGCCAGATGAGCCTGTCCTTGTTACTGTCTCTTGTTTCTTCAGTCTTTCCTTCAGTGTAAAGTGTTCTGATACCACCATTGGTAAGATAGGAAGCATAGCTTGGATTCTTTATATGGCCTTGGGTACATTAGGTCTTGTATTGCCAAAATGATGCTTAAGAAATCAGATCTCTGTTTTCCTGTCTCATGGCCCAGCCTTGTAAGGGACACCTCTCTGAATCTGGGTTGTTTCATATTAACTATCAGTTATCTCCTTAGAAATAATTTGGTCTCCTGTATCCACCCATCTTTGGCAAAGTTTTTCTGTGTTGTGGGCTAATCTTTTNAAATATCCCCACCTTTTTGCTTCCAGACAATACCGTAAGGTTACCTTGCGACTTTCAACAGTTTTTCTTCCTAGAAAACATGACTGATGGCTTCTTTTATTCTTCTTGTAACTCACGATACTTGTCTTAATGTTGAGGTTGGTAAAAGTGTCTTTATTTTACAGACTAAAATGTAAGAAGTGCTTTATTCCTAGTAGAATTGTGATTGTGTGTAACAGAAGATAGAATTACAGTAACAAAGTGATATATTTTTTTTTTCTCCTCAGTTTAAAATCTTGTATTTTTGTACTACCAATTTAAATGTTTGGCTTTGTTAGAGAGTTCAGAATACAGCTTAAGAGGCAAAAATTGAATGGTGACTAAATGTGCTGGACACATCAAATAAAAGAAGCCTTTTTTTGATTACACTAGATTCACATTGTTCATACTCATTTCTTTGTTTTTATAACCAATTGCATAACTCCTTACCCAGTGTTTCTTTCATGGCAGCAAATTAGGTAGCTCTCATATTGAGGTTCAAAACTCACATTGGATAGAGAGCCAGATTTAGCTTGTAAATGAAGCAATTTTTTACTCAATTTTAATGTAATTGCACCAGATCATGCCCAAATTGAAATGGGCTTGTCTTGGGGAGGGGGATGCACATTCATGTAGAGGTGGGGGAGGTTGGTGAGCACACCACATAGTTACCCTCATGTGTATTTTGAAAATGTCTCTTTGCTATGTGGAACTGTACAGTGAGGTAGAGTTGAACTTCTTTTGCTTAATCCTAAAACACCTTTTAATCCAACAGTGAGGAGGCCCATTCTGCACAATGTTGGTGTTTGAAACGTTGCGTGGCAGGTCTGGGCTGAGGAGAGTGCCGGCCACCTCTAGAGGGTAGCTCCTGCCAGCCGGGAGATTTGGTTCAGCAGGTGGAGGGAATCAGTTTGTTCTCAGAATTACTAGTTTAGGTTAGGTATTTAACTTCGAGGCTCTTGCACTTTGAGATGAATCCCCTAACGAAAGTACCTCTCATTGATCCAATCTGTTGGATGTCAGCCAATCTCTTCTCTTTTTTTTCTAACTTTTTTGTTTCAACATGCTGGAGAAGAATGTGAATAATCCCCTGACTGCTCCCTTGAAACTTGGTCATAAGTGAGAGAATGATTTATGAAATTAACTTCCTTTTCTGCCCTCTTCTTTTGTTTTGCTCACTTGATTTGAGAGGAGTTAAATGACCACGAGGATTTGGGAAGGCTGTAGTTGATGAGTAGGAGATACAGATCAGAATTTCAGAATTTAGAAATTAGGGTTCTAGGAAGAAGGGTGAAGCAGGGATGCAACCATCCTACTCTCAGATAGGAATTGAGATCAAAAGCAGGATTTAGAAGTTGAAATAGAGACATTTTGGATGGAAAAAGATGGCTGCAACTACTAGAAAGCAGAAAATTGGAAAACAAAGAGGATGAAATAATAAAAATTAATTTTAAATGACAAAAAAAGGAAAAAAACATTAGAGAAAACACATTACAAAAAAAGCAAAGGCAGACTGAAATAAGTAAAAGGAAGATCATAATATGGCAAAAAGTCTTTTACTACTATAGCAAAGATCTGACTTACAAACTAAGGAAATTAAATACCTGAAAAAATGTGTGTATTCTGTTAATGGAATCAAATATAAATTCTGCGATTATACTGATGTAATTAAGTATTTTCTGATGAAGTAGGATTATCTCGGGCCTGAGTCGATCTACGCTTTTGAAAGGTCTGGTATCTGTGGGTCCAGTGAGGTGGGTTTTTTGTGTGTGTGTTTCCTGGTTCTTTGTGGTGTTGGTTTTTTTGTGTTCCAAGAAATATATAGTAAGATCCTCCTTCTTTCTGCATATGGTGAGCCACTAAACCTTGCGAAGTCAAATAATAGGAATTGCTTGAAAAGCAAAAACAATGTTTTTTTTTTCTTATTTCTGTTTCCCATCCCTTTCCATTTGGTTTCCATAATTCTGAATGCCCACCCTGTGTGTACAAGTAGTACGTCTTCTCAATATGCGTTTGTATTCCATTTGTTACGTCAAAGCTTTCCATGTTTGAACTTTTTTTTGACATGGTATAACAGGTTTTTACATAGGACCAAGGAGATCTTTTATGCTACAGCATTTTAAACTACAAGTTAGCTTTTGTTCTTGGTACGTCTTACATGTTTTCTTACATGCCCTTTAGCTGATGTTTTGATACATAGGATGTTGTAAATCACTTGTCATAATTTACATCAATCTTTAGTGAGAAATCTTGCTTGGATGCATGTTTGGGCAATTGATATCTGAATAACTCTGCATTCTGAAAAAAATAGTTATGCAGGTTGTGCCCTGATAGCTCATTCGATCTTTCACAAAACTGGCTAGGGGAAGGAAGAGGTGATCTTAGAAAGGAAGAACACCATTTTTCATACTTACCAAGAGGGTTGAGCGACACTTGTCAGCTTACTGAAATTTGGTTTTTAGGAGTCAGTTGCCTAGACATGGAGCTCATCATCTTACTGTGGTGTCAGGAGATAAAGAGCATATTTTCAAAAAATCATGAATGCATAAGAGAACTGTCGCCTGAGGACTCAGAATGCAATTTCTCTAGGAGCTGATACAAGAGGAGGAAATAGCAATTGCAGAGGGATTTGTTGCTTGTCCTTTGTCTGTCAAGATGCATCATCTCTATGCAAACCTGGTACCAATATCCATTATAGTAGCCCTTTGTTTCTTCAAGTAAAATCTGTTTTTCACTAGCTCTTAAGTTTTTTTTTATTTAATTTTGATCTTATTTAGGAGATGTTCATGAATCTACTGTAATTATTATCTATGAAGACTTAAACATAAGTCTTGTGGTAACTGGAGCTCTAATCCTAGGCTGTTAGCCCGGGCACTGTTTCCTCTTGCTGATAAACTCTTCTTACCCACTTTTAGATAACACCTAAAAGGATTTTTCTTTTTTTCTCCATTTGTTTTGCTCAGACTTGGAATATATGAGGCTCCTGGGGATATAACAAATAATTCAATAGTATGTAAAATCTATAGAACGTTTTTCTTTATGAAATACAGTGCACGTGATGCATATGGTACAGTACATGAGGTTTTTATTGGCATTACTTAGAAAAACCTGCCTAGGTATTTCTCACTAGTGGCCTTGCTACTCCAAATTTTATACCATACAACCCAGGCCAAGAAAAGCCTTACATGGAACTACCATCGTATGTTCTCTACTTTGCAAGAAAATGAGCGCACGTAGCGATAACTACTCAGTCATTGGAGAGTTTCTTTTACTCGCTTGTGGCTTGCGTGCAGGGGACTAGAAATCTTATTGAGGAGAAACTAATCAGAGATGCTTTCTTAGCTGCCAGTGGCTGAAAGCTAAAATCTGAACAGTACAGAGTTCTTGGCTTGTCTCTCTCTGGAAGCTCTTTGCAATATTCAAAGAGGAGGAATTACAGGTAAGTAATTTGCTTTTATAGTACTGCAATTTGGGGAAGGATGAAGTAAGGCATGTGATCCCATTGATGAAAATCTGCATATAAATTTTGGTGTAAATGTGTGTGTTCTTCATAGGAGAGAAGCGTGTCTACCTATCACTGCCCAGACCAGGGGTAAGTGGCTTTTGGAATTGTTGCATTTGCTTTATACCTGCTCTTAACTAATTGACTTCTTTCCATGTTACACCGTGATGAGGACATACCAGTATCTTGGTAACATGCATCCTGACTGAATGGCTGACAGTAAAATGTCAAACTTTGTCAATTTAATAAATGAATAACAAATATACTGAAAACTAGGGTAACTAGTTAGATTAATACACTTTAATCACTTTGATTGTACATGAGCTTTAATTCCTGTTCCATAAAAAAAATGTCATTTTTTTACCACGTACTTTACTGTCACACTATATAATAAAAAAATGCATTGTTACTATTAAAACAGTGAGAATGTACTGCAACATACTGAAAATCGGTCTTGGTAATCTGATTTTTTTTTTTATGTTGTTGCCTCAGTTGACCTATTTGGAATAAATGGACATGTTCAAGCCTATTGTAGGCTCTTCAGATAATGGGTTCTTGTTTCCTTCTTTGATCTTAACTGTTTCTAATGCAGAGTAAAAAGCTACACCGAATGTCCAGGTTTAGTTGTAAGGTAATGTAATATCCTTAGCTGATTATAATTGATACTGTTTCTGAGAGCATCTGTTTGTTAAGAAACCACCTAAACCTTGTTATTCTCATGCAATCAGTCATTTGATTCACTTGCTACGTACTGAATCTTTTCATGGGTAGGAAAAAGGGGAAAAATGGCCTCAGGAGGTACAGTAAGCTCTAGCTTGTTCTTTTCTCTCCCTGCTTTCTTTCTTTAACCTGTAGTGTTGAGGAATTTGGGTGTGAAATGATCCCGTCTCCATGTCTCTTGTGTAATTCTGTGACTTCAAACACAGTATGCTACTTCTGACCCTTAATGAAAAGAGGAGAAAAGGTCATACATTATAAATCCAATCTGGAGATTTAAATAGAATATAATGTTAGGCTGAGTGAGCATGGGTTTATTTCACTGTTACAGAACTAAATAAAGAGACCAGAAAATAGATTGGTTTGGTGACTTTTGATAGGGTTTTTGTCCCTCACCAGTTTGACTAAGCCACATAGCTTCTGGATTTCAGCCAAAATCTAAAGAGATGTTTGAACTCAGATTCCCGCTTATTGATTCACGTGCCTTTTAAAAATACTTTCAATAAATCTTTGTCACCAAGATTTAAACAGTTCTGCTTTGTTGTCGTTTGAAAGGTTGCTACCTTGTTTTGAATTTTGCAAGATGCGTAGATTTGGGGGAGTTACGATTGGTAGACCGTTTGGAAGTAGACAGGAAATGTAGATTACACCCATAAAACAACAGAGTTTGTTCACAGAGTACTTTCTTTGCCTAACTGATGCACTAACCTTTGGAATTGCCTCTTTTCCCAGTGCTGTGGCTCTTGGTACTGCCTCTTCTCTCCCTGCTACCATCACAGAGGTCTGCTGTGCCTGGCTAATGCCTACACTGTCCCTGCACAGAAGTCACACTGATCCTGTTGATATAATTATATTACATTTTGTTACATCTGTGTAATTGCGACTGTGCTGTTTTCTGGTAATGAGTGGCATCCTAGACCATGCCATAGTTGAGGACAGACTTGTATGTGCCTAATGCACAGGTATATTTTTCTCTATAGTGTCAGGTGTCAAATAATGTTTTAAAAGCAGAGTAACTACTTATCTGCTTTTTACTAATTCTCCTATTCAAATAGTGTGAATGAACACTAGAATGGAGAAAACTACAAATCTGACAAATGTTCCGAGGTTTCTTTAGTTATTTGTGGACAGGAAAATTTACCTGTGCCAGAGTGCTGGTTTTCGTATATACCCTTCATGCAGCAGCTTAAATATTTGCCATACCTTGTAGCCCAAAGCTTGTGTTTGTATGTAAACATAGTTTTGCATTGTGTTCTTTTCTTCTTTTAAGACTCTGCCTTAAAACCAGTGTTTCTTGAATTGCATCTCTAATACGCAATATGATAAAACTTAAATAACAAATAAGAGTATCAGTTCTTACACTTTTTGCTAAATCTTTTGATATGAGATCAGCATTTCTAATACATAGGCAGAATTACTGTGTCTGATCTGGGTAGACATAAGATTCAGAATATTTAAAAAATTTGGGATGGGAAAAGAGAAATGGCATGAAAGCTAAACTGAGCAGCAAACCACAGCAGGAACTCCAGATTCTCAGACAAGGATCTCAGTCCTGCACTGTTATCATCCAGCCTCTTCCAGTGGCT
Source organism: Ibidorhyncha struthersii (assembly GCA_013398815.1). NCBI lineage: Eukaryota > Metazoa > Chordata > Aves > Charadriiformes > Charadriidae > Ibidorhyncha > Ibidorhyncha struthersii. Next base: position 813,946 of record VZSZ01009346.1, on the reverse strand, counting down.
CACACATCTCCAAGTTGTGACACCAACTTTGTACTTTCCATTCCTCTGCACTCCAGTGCAGTTTCGGAATGCGGACTGTCGCTCCCATGTCTGTTAGTTTTTGCTGTCTTTGCAGCGACAGCACCAGCACATGAAGCCAAAGCCAGGAACTGCTGCTCTCTACATCCAAATTGATTTGAAACAAATCATGTGTTCCTGTGTATGTATGTTCTGCAGTTGGCAAGCTCTGCCTTGTCAGATACTGTGCTCAGATCAGTACCACTGATCATTGGTTAATCCGAGACAGTATTTGGCTTGCAGCCAGACTGGTATTTTGGATAGTTCATGACTTAAATAAAAGGAGGAAACCCATAAAAAAGATCAGAGTGTCAGTATTTGTTTCCAGCTACTTCAATAGAGTGATGCAGAATCATGAGCTACATCCTCACACTAGCGTTTACATGGGTTGTACCCTAGATCAGCTTGCTACTAGCTAAATCAACTTCCAAGTCCCTGTTATACCAGTATTATCTTTGATGGAAAAAATCAGTGCCGTAGTACTTGATTAAGACTGTTTATTTAGTCCTAAGTATTACTGAGGAATTAGAGGGTAAGGGAAAGAGACGGTACTGCATGAGGAAGTGGAGTCTGAGACCTGTGGAAGAGGTCTTTTCCTTGAAACTTTAGGGTGTCTAGGCACAGACCCTGTTTGCACGTGCCATTTCAGGAGGACAGCCTGACCAGAACAGGTTCTCAGCTTCTACTGAGAAGTTTGTCTGAACCACTGGAACTATCCTGCAAAGTCTGCATCTGAGCCACCTCTTACAATTTGTTAGTAAAATGATGACTAAATCCTTTTATTTAAAAATATTATTTTTTTTGTTTGAAACAGAAGCATAATGCAAATCTGAAAGCATTAAAGCCAGTCAAACTAGATACTGAGGTAAGATGCCATCATTTTAGTAAAAAAAAAACTTTTTACATTCTTTTTTTCTTGTCTGAAGAATGTATTTTCAAGTGCTATAAATATGGTTATCATTTACAGGAACAGGCGAAAATTGCAAAACTTGGACTAGAATTGCATCTGCTCACATCTGATGTGGATTCCGAGACAGAGAAATGGGAGGATCAGGAGAATGAGATCGTGCAACACGGACAGGGCATGTCAAGTATGGCTTACTCCATGTATTTATTTACCAGGTAATTACACTGTAGCAGCATGTTTTGGTGGGGAGGACAGCATTAACAGTGTTTATGAGAACAAAGACAATTTAATTTTCAGAGCATAATGATTGGGACACATTCAGAAAGGAGCTTTAATTTCTATCCTTATGCTTTATAAATTCTTGTAAATTTCTAAGCTGTTTCACAATCAAATTAGGGATTTTTAAGTGCTAAACATCTGTTTTGTTGCAGAACAGCTATTTCAATATCTCTTGGGTACAGAAAACATTTTAAGAAGCATGTTCGTAAATACTTTCAAAATTAAGGGAATTAAAGCACAGGTATATAACTGTAGACCAGAATTGCGCATCTTTGCTGTACTGCAGGGTGTTCTTCTGAAACTTGCCCATGCAATGTCAGCTTTCTTATTTGAAGAATTTACATTTTTTTTAAGTAAGACTTGAGATTTTTCTTACCATGTAGTCCAATAATACTGAATGTGCCAGAGACATGGATTTCTGTCTTTGTCCAGCTGTTGAGAACTGAACCATTTCTAATTTCCCAATAGTGGTCTAGCCACTGAGGTGTTATACAATATTTTGAAATGCGGTTCCTGTAGTAAGTTATTGTTGTGCATACCATCCTCTAAATGAGTGATATTTTACAGTTCAGTGGTGTGAATGGGGGTGAGAGAGACACTATAAATTCTGCAAGTAGTAGGCAAAATAGTCTACAGTCTATACATGGCATATATTCTGCTTTCATTATTTCCCACAGAGGAGAAGGACTTCTGAAAACTACTCAAGATCTATTTCATCAAGCAGAGGTAAGATATTTTTAACAAAATAGAGTTAGAAACTCTGAGTGAAGAAGAAATTAGAACTTAACTCTCTTATTCCTTACACACAAGTACAGTGTACCGTGAATTGACTAGCAACTGTAGATTTTAAACAGCCTAACTCTGGTGCGTACTTTCTGAAAGCTAACATTTCAGTGTTCTAGTAGTAGCTTAAGACAGCGTTCCTTAAACTGACAGATTCCATTTAGGAATAGCAATGGCAAACTGGTGTTATGGCATATACAGTGGACTTCAGTGCATTAGTAGTATTCGTTGTGTCACTTAGCTCAGTCCCTGATAGCGTTAACGGATACTGCATCCTAGCCTGAGCAGCACGATTTTCATGGGGAAGAAAGAAGATGTAAAAATTTGATTAATACCAACAAAAGACACGGGGCCAAGTAGAGGAATGTGGCGTGGTATTTCCCCGATGCATGCCTGTGTTTAATAGGAGACTGGTTACCTTTGTCAGGACAATAAAGAAACATGGCAGGTGTCAGCTACCCACAAAACTTGTGAGCTGCTAGAGCGTAAAAAATAATTGGAAGTCGGGGTTTTTTTATATGTAAAGGGAAAGCCTTTAAACTCTGCTTATCTGGGAGAATGGCTATTTGTAGTGTAGCTTATTTCAGAAGTCACTGCAAACAGCTGACTTGTTAATTATAAATGTATACAACTATCACAAGTATTTCCTGCTACCTTTTTACTTTATAGCACACTATTTATTAAAACAACAAGGAAAAAGAGCCTCATCTTTCATTGTGGTTCATTTTGTTACATGTTTTTCCCCTTTTCAGATTTTTGCTACAGAGGGCACAAAGCTTGCTTCAGCTCTTCAGGCCTTTTCTGATCAGGTGATGTATAACCTCTAGAACATCTTATGGCACTAGTGATACTGCTTAAAAGTTAGTTGTGTTATCTTCTCCGTTACCTTAATGTTGGAGCCTTTAACACAGAGTGTTTTTGTCTTCCTGAAACACATTTCAGATACACGATGATGACAAACCTTTGCTTCTGTTGGAAGCTGAAAAACTGATCTCTGTGTGCAAGCAGCTCCAGATAACAGCTAAAGCTTCCGCTCAGGGTAAAAGCGCTACGTTTACAAAGGTAAGGTGAAAACTATATATATTCCCGAAAGTAAGACCTAACTTGTTTTGAAATATAGTAACTTAGTAATTTATGCTCCTGTTAAAATATGAAACAGTTCGTGACAGCTGAACTTCCTGGATTGACAGAGGACCATTAAAATTAATAAGTACAAAATCCTATGATGTTGTGCAAGTGTTTTTCCTGCTATGCAGTATGTCATCGTTGCTGTTCCTTACGTAGAAGAGGAATTTACTTCAAGTACCTTTTTAGCACTTTGCATGTTTTGAGAAGCTGATGTGTGAAGTATAGAGGAAGAACAGCAAGAACTCTTCCTCTTGCTGAAAATGTTCTGTCTATTGGGACATCCCTCACTGATAACTGTAACCCAAGCCATTTACTGCACTATCTTGTGTCAGGAGAGGATGTTCTTCAGCATGAGTGCTACTGTTTTCTAGACTTCTCCGCCCACCCACCGCCAGCAGAGAAGGGCTTCAGGGACGTTTAGCCTGACCTGACCCCTCATTCATGCTGAGAGTTTTGACAGGAGACAAAATATGGTAAACTGGCACCCAGCATACATGGAAGCCTGCCAGTGGATAGCTTGGATAGTATTATTCTACAGGCTTATATGAAGGTTTTCTTTAGGTAGCGTGGATATCCAAGTTTTGTATAAATGGCCCAGTGGCAACAGACATATCATTGATATTAATGTTTTAAGGAACAGTTTCCCTACCCCTGACTTATCAATTTTACAGTCTTAAGAATCAGTAAAATAAGTAATAGGCTTTTTTCCTTCCTATTACTAAAAATACTGAAATTATCATTTGGGTGTTGGATTTAACTGTTAGTGAAAGAGTTTACAGACATGTTTCACAAGACAGTGATGTTCCTGGACTGCTTTAAAAAAAAAAAAAGGTGGAAAAGCGTCCATAGACTTCCACTACTTTATACTGCTTTTTCTTTTTACTGCTGAGAACTTTTTTCAAAGAACTTCTGTCAACATCTCCCTCAAGTTACCCACTAGATAGAGAGGTACTGGAATTTTATCATGCTTCAACTGAGAAGTCTCAGCTGAATAATATGAGATGGAGTAATACTGTATATGATAATACTGTAATCCACTAGATTACTGTAGTAATACCGTAATCCACTAGAACATCATTCAGAGAAATATGAACTGCAATTAAGCGTACCTCACTAAGAAAGGACTTCAGTGATCAAAATATTAATGAAGGTAATTTGTATTTCCACCACTGTAGTAATTACCGTTATTCTGTTCTTACTGATGCTTAACATAAATGTAACAAATTCCAACCCCCAAATACTCTATTACTGAAATACATGCTTGCTTCTCAGTAGGTAGTCTACCCTAGACTGCCCAGAGTTTATTCTGATATTATTCATATTTAAATAAATATGTATACAGCTGCCATGAATGTTTCAGTACTGTTAACCACGATAAGTAGATCTGCAAACTTTAGTGGGGAATAGAGGTCAGGCTTTTTGAAGAACTTCCCTGAGCAGCACTATGATCAGTGTGAGCAAGACGATGATATTTAACGTCCCTTCCAACCTAGACGATTCTGATTCTGTAAGACCATTTCTGTGCACCTACATGTTTGTTTCCAATGACCTACAGAAAAGATGTTTCAGTTTTACAGCAGGGACTGAAACTGTCTAGACCACCCAAGCCACTCAAAACCAAACTGAGCACCTGAGGGCTCCTGCTTGGTTTGTTTTACACTCTCCAGCTAAACTAAATGGAAACTTCACTCTGTTTATACAGTGTGATGTATCGCTGCATAGTGATAATGGCCTACCAAATTAATGTTTCTTGAGGGCCCAGACTTGTGACCTGTGCCGAGTGTTAGACTTGAGGCATAAACTCAAATGCTTTAAGATTTAGCTAACTTGTAGTGTAACTCATATCAGGGTCAGGCTTACAGGATGTATGGCTTTCTAAATCATGCCGACAGGACACAAACCAAAAGGAAAACCATGAAGAATTGTGATTAATCATACTTAGATGGTAAGAGCTCCTTTTCACAACACTTATATTACTGATTAATATTATATTATTATTAGTTCCTTCTCCTGGGATGTGTATCATTCCCATCTGCTTCCTAGCTGAAGTGTTGGGTTAACAAGGGATGCTGTTGCTTTACACGTACTATATAGAGAAATTCAAAACAGCGAGGCAAAACCTTTTGATTAGAAGGGATTTATGAAGGAAAAATATTACCTATTCAAGCTTGAAGTAGATTATCGTCTCATGCATTAAACAGTTGCCCAATAAAAGTAATCAGTGGTCTTACTGTAATTGTCTTGTTTAGGTTGATGCATGCATTCTGAAAACAAGGAACGTGATGACTCTGTTATGCCAACTTCTTCCACTTTGCTGCAAATTACTGAGAAAGGTGAGTACTTGGTTCATCTGCAATATTTTAGAGGCTTCGGGGGGGGGCTTTTTGTTGTTTGTTTTTTGTTGGTTGGTTGGTTTTTTGGTTGGTTGTTTTTAAGATTTATTTATTTTTTTATATATATACAGAAGAAAGCAGGAAATGGCTGTCTTAAACCTGTTCCACCATGGAGAGAAGACAGAATACGAACTGGTACAAATGCACACACGCCAGAAAGGAGAGCTGAGACATTTGGCATCAAGTCTTTAGAAAATCATGTAACAAACATGACGTTTCTAGAGAGCAAGTAATTATAGCACTTAGAAATGCAGGAACTCCCATTTGAAAATAACACTTGCTGAATTTTCAGTATGCTTTCATTTGTGGAAAGTTAAACCAGGTTAATTTGAATTTAAACTGTTGACCTTTGTCACATCTAATAGATGTCCCGTGACTTAGCAATTACAACACCAACAAGTCTAATCGTTATGTATTTTTATAATGTGAATGCCTTTCCTACGCTCACTATTGATACTAGTTTTGTAATTAATGCTTATGATGTCTTAATGGATGTTTCAACCCAAAGATGCTGCTAATAGACATTTTATATAAAGAACCTTGTGCTGCATATGCTATATGTAACACTACTGTTGAAGTCTGTAAACTCATCTCTGGCCTATTTCAGTCTATGCATTTGATAAAGCAGAATCAGGAATATAGTCTGAAAGGCTCTGGCCTAAAGCACTGAAATGTTATCTTAGTTACGAATTATACCTGCAATGAAGTAGTTCTAGGAAAAAGAACCCTCTTTCAGTAGCTGCACCACTGAATTCTAGTCTTGTTGACACGATTCGTATTTCCAAAAGTGTATTCCTAAGTGATTAATACTCTTGATTCAAAACCTTTTTCTTTTACTATCTTTAATTGCAGATGGCAGCTGTTGCTTCCTTTTCCATAGAATCATAGAATGGTTTAGGTTGGAAAGGACCTTAAAGATCATCTAGTTCCAACCCCTCTGCCGTTTTTTTTTTTTTTTTTATTAAAACTTACTGAGCAGAATTTGAATTGCATGTAGAACCACTGAAGTATTGTGTAGGCTTTACGTCATACCATTTAAAATTTAAGAAAATAGATACTGATTATGACAAACTTCTGTACAAAGGGCATTACTTGACTTCAGGATGCTATGAAAATATAACCTGGTGTGAAATACATATTCCCAAATTTATCTGCTCTTTGTACATAGGCTTCTGTTGCATTTTTATTTTCAATTCACCTCTGTCAAACTCTGTATTGTATTAGTTTAGCTCAATTAAGTGATAGCTAGATCTTGTGATTTTTCTGTATGCGTTATGCTTGCACTGAGCAGAAGCAAAGCTGCCTGTGGAACTTAAATACTCTCCAATATACCATTCTGTGCTTATTTAAAACTTGTAGTGCTAGAAATGAGAAAAAGAGAAAGCAAGTTTTAGTATACAACTATTTGAACTGGTTTATTCTTGTATGAAACAAGTGTTTAAGTTCCACTTTTAAAAATGGGCACTAGGCCTTTCAATACCATAAAAGTTACAGTGTACAAAAGAAGTAGCTTATTTAGTATCAAATACAGATGATGCCTGCATAATTAGTTTAATGAAGAAGAATTAAGACGTTTCAACAAAACTTCCTCGTACTCCTTCTGTGTCAGAAGTCCCTGAGTGATACTCTTGCTTTCTTCAAATTTGGGTAGAACCACTGCGATGTATCCCTCGGTTGATGGCTAAAACGCAAGATTAAAGTTAGTAGTGAAATAAAAGTTAGAAAATAAAAAGCAAAAAAGTTTCTTACCTTTTCTTGTAGAATAGCTGGATTGCTAAGAATGTTTTCATTCACTTCTATCAGACGCCCTCGTATACAACTGCAAAAGTGATAAGTTTCAGTAAAAGTGCATGGTACGTCAAGGTAAGAAGAAGAAAACGGGAAAAACCTTACCTATAAACGGTGTATTCCTCTCCATCTGATGAAGATATCCTGCACAGAGGGGCAAGTTCTGTTAAAAACTGAGCTCCCTGCATTTGAAAAAAAATAATAATAAAAAAAAAATATATATATGCACACCACACACACACACGTATACACTTTTAATTACATGGGACTTTTAAAAGTGTTACCATCAGCAACACAAGAAGTTTGTAAGCTTCAGAACAAAGCAAGGAAGTGTGACGGTAACAGTTCTGTGCAAATTACATAGCTGTGCTTCCCTACCCAAGGGAATATGACAACTTAGTAATGTGCACAAAAAGATTAGAAGCTTGTAAGAGCTTACAAATGTAGCCATAATTAAGTTTCTTGTGGAATAACGGACTTGTAGTTTGATCAGATTAAACTCAGCAGAGAGGAGAAAAACAGCACAGTTGACTTTAATCTAACCAGGTTAAACCACATATTTGAAAACCCACTATGAAACACACTGAACTAATCTATCTGCTATCAACGTCTGTTTGACAAAAACAGTAGTCTCCAAATCCTTGGCATTTCGGCGGAAACAAATTTTTATCTGTAACAGCATGTTTAAGTCCCTCTAATTACTATGAAAAGATGACTAAAAGCGACTGTTAGCCTTGATTTGAGCAACAGTGGAAACCACTGGTGCTGTGGGAGCCCTGTAAGACCCTGGCTGGGACAGTCAGATGGGCACCTCCTGAGGAAAGGTGAAATTCTTTAACTGTGGAGGGGCTGTTTTAAAAAAAAAAAATGCAGAGGTAACCCAGTAAGTTTCTATCCTAGAAAGGACAGAAAGTCTCCGGCACTGTAAGAGATGAAAATGAAAACTAATCAAATCAAAAAGCCATACCCTTTTTGACTTCCCAGAGACCTTATTCTGGAGTCTGCTACAGTTGGCACTGATTTGGTAATTAATGCTTGTAATTGTTTTCCCATTTTGAAGAAGAGGATGGGCTTCTGCCAAGGTGATCACGCAGATTCTGCAACAAGAAATATAATAATTAGTCTGTAGTTGTGAGAAGCCATACTCTGATGTGCTCTAAGCAAACTCCACAACCTTCTCAACTGGTAGGATTTAAAACTGATGCTAACTACTTGATTTGGGCTCCTAGTCTAAAATGCCAGCAAGACTTTCCGGGTTGTGAAAACTCTTCTTTATTTTCATTCTGTAAGCGCGGTTTTCTTCCCTCTATACTTTATTTAGCAGGAGATTTAAGCCGATGGTAGTCCAGCGTGAGTCACAGGACAGGCACCTACCAGGCCCGGGCGGGGGGGAAGCAAGGACAGATGGGTGTGGGTGACAGCACGGGGGGTCAGTAGGGTAAACCCAGAACACAATTCACCTGAGCTAATGAAGAAGAACGGAGGACAACTGTTGGCTGTAGGTCAGAGACAAATTTTAGTTTCCCACTTACAAAAATCGGGATCAAATCGGACTTACTTTCTTCAGGGCATCTTAACTGGTATCTGACATACCAAACCAAATGAAAACTGCATTCTGATCTAAAGCAACCCCCACAGAAAGTGCTTTATTTTGAGATACCAGACTGTATCAAAAGCAGTACACTTCTTAGTTAGAACCAGAGTCTTTAAATATGCTAGAGCACTTCTCTCTCTTGTTGTACCCCATGCCGGCATACTTGTGATAGCTGAAGTAGATACTCACTTAAGACAATCAATCAAATCACAGTATGCTTTCACAGGAAAATGTAACGCAAGGCAATGTTTCTCAGAACAGCTAAAGGCCGTTAGCAGTCTATAGTTACAGTAGATGAATCCTTCAGTGATGTGGGCTTTAGCTAACCTGCTGCTTGCATTTTAGCTTTTTCTAAAGAAGTGTTATTTCTTGTCATGGAACTGAAGAGCTTGAGACAAGCCCAGCTGTAGAGACCGGTTAGAACCATGCTTAACGCACAAACACATAGAACCCAGGACTTGCCAGTAAATGAACAGAGATGAAGCTATTCTGTTCAAGAAGAGTTTAAAACCTAGAGCAAGGACCACACTTAACAGTAACTGTTGAGAAAACCACAGCACAGAACCAGAGCTTTCCCTGCGTGTGGATGCTGCATCCATCTATCCCCCTGCGCTGTCGCATCTCTGCAAGTTCTTGCTGTGCAGCTCCCCGCAAGAGGGAGCTGGGTCTCGGCAAACGCTTTCAGCGTGCCCCAGCAGCTCAAAGGCACCAGCAAAGCTACCGCCTCTTGACCCCAGCCTCTCTTCTCAAGGGAAGATGGCGAATCATCTGTTTGAGCTGTTAGCTGCCCAGACCTGGCAAAACAAAAAAAATCAATAGAGAATTTTATACTACTTGGAAATATCTAACTACTGAGCAACAGCCCCACACATAGTAATGGTAGAACACGGAGCATTTGGCTAAGCTGCCATAGAAGCCAAGGGCACTGACGTATCAGAATTCAAAATAGCAAAATAATCTTTATAGACATTGGACAAGTGTTTCTATTTTTATTGCCTTCCCCCATATCAACAGGATTTAAAATGTTGTCAATAGAAAGATTTTTATATTGGACAACTGAGACTAATAACTACTTATTTAGTATTTAGTGCAAATGCGAGGGCGTCCGTCCTTGCTGTTGCTGTCATACCTGTTATTCCCAGGTACTCAGGTTTCTGTTTCCAAAGAAGAAGAAAGTGAACTGCATGAAACAGCCCCAGCTCTGAAGGCTGCAGCGAGACCACCCATGGCTCTGCCCTGCACCAAGGATGCCCTTTCTGGCACTCCAAATTCTTAACAGGCACAAGGCAACCCACCGGGAACAACCAAGGTCTCCAGCTAGCCTTCCCTCACCTTCCTCAGCACAGGAGAGACCGGCACTGCCGATTTCTGTGTGGACAAAAGTTAAGTTCTGTTCTTCCCTCAGGCACTAAACACCCCAAAACAGCCCCGATGCCACCCGGCAGCAGCAGGAGCTGGGGAAGGTAAGGTGGGTTATTAGAGGCCAAACCAGGTACAGGTTTGATTGATGTATTCCAAATGACTGGATATCCACCTACAGCAAAGTAGAAGCCATGTATGACATTTTATTTCCCATCTCGCATTCACTGTCTGTAATACATGGAAGTACAATCAAAAGCAATTAAGTTGTATATAGAAAAGGCGAAATGTTTGTTCAAATTGAGCCAATTAATTTCCTAGAAACCAAGTTAAAGCAGACTACTTGTAAACGTCATTACGGAAAGGCCTTCCAAAATGATGCTCTTCTGCTACTGAACGATGCTTCTGCTATTGAAGACGACGTGAAGGGCCCTTCCAGCAGGAGGGGACGCCGGGACGCGAGGGCAGCGCCACAGACACTGAAGGGGCCTTTTAAAAAAAGAAACCAAAGCAATCCGTTGGACAATTTGGGGGGCAAGAGTTGCAGCTCCACGCTTCCTACTGGCGCAGGAATTAAAGAAGGACGGAAGAAGCCTGAGATTGCCGTCACTCTGCCGCCCTCCACTCTTCCAGAGAAATCCAGGATCGCTCGGTGTTTTCCACCGGCCCCGCTCCGGGCGCTGCAGCGGGGCCGGTGCCTGTTGTGCTGAC
>VZSZ01009346.1:780961-802567 GCA_013398815.1 Ibidorhyncha struthersii | reverse complement strand
CCGCCTCACCCCGCCGGCGCGCCCCGATGACGGGCGGGCGATGCCGCAGCCGCCGGTTCCGGCCCGGGCCCCGCCGCCAGCGCGGGAGGGGGGGAGGCACCCGGAGGGCGAGAGCGGTTCTACGGGGAAATCCTCCCCCCCCCCAAGGCGAGCGCGTGGGGAAGCAGCGCCACTACAAGGCCGTCTTTTTTACTAAATGTAAAAAAAGTACAATTTTACGTAATTATTTTTTTTTCCCCTAAGAAGATAAATCAGCGAGGAAAACACTCGAAACCCCAGCAGTTGGTTCAGTGGTTTATTTTCTCTAACAAGCCACCATACAGTAACAGCTATAGTGATCATACATGGACCAAAGAAGTCTTTTCAATAAACACACATTTCACAAAAAGCATTTTTTGTTTCTTGCTTGTGGCAAACAGAAGGACCCAATTTTTCCACAGAAATTTTAGTTCTGCTGCTCTCTCGCAGTTGAGGCAGCAGGAGAGCCGCTGTGATTTACACATTAGCCTTCACCATATTTTAAGTAGTGTCCCACAAGACATTTGGCATCACTCGGAGGTGCCCCAGCACCGCAGGTGAGAACTTCCACACCTTTATTTTGACTCTCACTGCACACAGTAACTTCACATGACATTTTTTCCGTACAAACACAGGCCAAGTTACAAAGAAAACAACTTTGATTCCAGCGTTGTCTAGCACAGGCACTAAATAAGGCGGCTGTAACAGCATGTAAAATTAAGGTCTGTACCATAATTAAGGTACAGATGGATAGATAAGACAGACACTTTCCTTTACCAGCTGGAATAGCCAGGCACGTTACAAACTGCTGCAGAAAAATATATGCAGAAAGCGAAAGGGCTGCTCAGAGGCCTCTGCCCCATCCATTTGCCAAACCATGAGTATTTTCAATGTGAGTACATTGCAACAGATGCAGTTTATAAGGCTGACAAATTAAAAAAAACAAAAACAAAAACAAAAAAAACCCCGACCTGTTGTCACCTTTCTGGTACAAGCCTACAGCAGGTTTCACTCTACAGTCTTTTCAATTACTAGTCTGGACAGCTGTCCATCATGGACATCTCTCCACCAAGGATAAAAGAGCAGGGAATGGGCGGGATACGCTCATGTCTAGCTTACCCAGCCATTTCTGCCCGCGTGCTCTAAAGGCCATGTATTTTTCAGGTTGTTACTTTAACAGTGTGTGTTGATATGCAGCTATTTTCATGTCAGTTGATTACATCAAAAGCCAACCAAGAACTAACCGAAACTTGTAGATTTACCTCCATCGTGTAGTCACTGATCTTAAAAATCCCTTAGGCAACAAGCATGCTTCCTACTTCACACCCTCCACCTGGGCAAGAAAAGCCCAGCTGAAGCAGCAGCTATGAAGGCTGTAGGCTAAACAGAAACCACGAGAAAAAAAAAACTCAAAGTGAACTGAGGCGGGACGCATCCAAATCCAAAATCCCTCATGCCCAAGGAGATGGCACAGGCCTGATGGTGCAGGACAGAAGGAGAAAGACCCACAGGCTACAGCCTATGGAATTGCTGGTGGTTTACCAGACCCCTGGTGAACACAGCGCCCAAGCCCTGCAAAACCCGCTAGGATGCAGTGAGGTCACATCTCAGACACTGCATTTCAGCAGAACAGAGCTTCGATGACAGGTTTGGAGGGAAGGGGGAGTGAAGCCGTACTGAGGGTTTTTTTCCTCAGGAATGCACCTTGCTCTGGAGAAGCAATACAGGAGCACAAACTGAGGCACGTCAGCACCAGTGATGACCAGCACCATCACTCCCAGCAAAGGCAAGAGTCATTTAAACGGGACAGGTCAACTCAGACCACTGCAAAGGGTAGCACGTTCAACTGAGACATCAGGAAGAGACTGCCAGAGGAAAAGCAGCCACATGTTGAGAGATCTGGAATGAGGTGGGACTGCCAAGGTGGGAGGTCAGTACAGGAAAAGGCATGAAAAATTCAGTTTTGGCAGGTTTAGTGTGTGTTTGTGTCAGGGTAGGGTTCAGTCTTCTGTTTTTCTAAAGAAAGCCGTGCACATACCAGAAACTCAACAGGTTTTGATGAGCCACAGATTCTGGTATCCAAGCAAAGAAAAGATGAAGATCAGCAGCTGGGTTTTAGCCATCGTTTTAGCTACAACAGAGTTAGGAAACGGTCACAGCGCAGGTGAGGGCAGAAGTGTCATAGGAATTTAGATAATTTGGAAATAAAAAAATAACAGAAGTTACCATCTCTTCAGAGATACAGAAGCAATAGGGAGATATATATCCATTTTTCATCATACTCACAGATACCAATTCAAGGTACCAATTCAAGTTCGGGAACAGCGGAATACAACTGCTGTAAGAAAGAGTAAAAAAAAGCACAGGATGGATGATCGAGGAGATACTATGAAAATTGAGCAGACGGCTACTGTACCGCGCCATGACTCTTCTGCACCTCAAGTTGAAGAACTCCTCTGGCAGACTGCATCTGCCCTTTCTAACAAAAGTCCAGAGGCTTAATCAAAATGCAACAGCATAGAATAAAAGAAACACAAAATGTAAAGTGCTCGATGAAGGGAAGGAATGCTTTTGTCAGTGTTCTTGTTAGAGATGAAAGCCCAGCACCAGAGCAGTTTCTAGTGATGGAAAGTAGGTTGGAGAGAAGAAAATGAGTGCTCCCAAGACAGAAAAGTCTGTTCTCTCCACACAGCTGCTCACCAAGCAAACAGAGATACACGGGCAGATTGGGGGGAGCCAGTAAGACCCACCACAGCTTAGTGCTCCCCTCAGGACGCATTAGCAGAGCTGAAGGAAGTACACCTTTCCCTACCCCCTGACTTCAAAGGAGACAGGGAACAGGACTTCACTTTCACTGTGGAAAGATGATCAGATCTCAATCTTGTTAACCTAAGGAAAGGCTGAAAGAGGAGAAAAAAACTAATATTCCACCAACTGCAGAAACTCCTGCAATCTCTATTTCTTAACTAGTTAGAAGACAAAAAAAAAAAAACCAACCATCAACCAAAACACAAACCTCAATTCATTCCAAACATCTATTTCTGAGGCGATACAGTAGTTTTGGCTTTCTGACAGACTGTTTTAACCTGTCAGACACATTATTATCAAACACTTCCTCTTTGCTCAAGCTTTTTATGCAGCTGATGATGTGAAGCAGTGGTAAAGTTGAATGAGAGATAAGTTCCAATTGGTTTATCTCTGGGATTTTTAAAACTAGCTAGTTAAGGTAGCATAATTCCGTTACTTATTCATTACGTAGAAGTTGTTTAATATTTAGCTTTCCTGAAAATGAGGAAGTTATTTTGCTATTGTCTTTTTCATCCTTCTTCCTTCAGTTACTTTCAGGGTGGTTAGAATATTAAGACTGTATACGCTTATAATTATCCTTCACATGCTGCTTCCCTATATATGCTGTCAAAGAAATTTTGCTATTTTGGATTTCTCAGCTTTAGTTGTTGCGAGGAACATAACTGTTTTGCAAGCACAGGTTTGTGCACAATCACACTGAACTAGAAGTAGTCAGCTCTCCCACTCCAGCTCATTTCCCAAAGTAAATCACACTTTACTTAAGGAAATTGCTGTAGTATGTGACTGTTTGTCTCACCCTGTAGCACTCCTCCCCTCGCTATCAAGCAGACTTTAATACGCCTTTGCCATTTTAGGCAGTGTAAGTAGGATATAGGACTACTTTAAAAGTCTTCTTGATGGATTTTACGTATATTAGAGCTAGATCTATGCTTTTACAATCTAATAGCTGTACTTTTGTTGCTGATTTGAGAAGTCAGTGAAGAGCAACTCACATCAGAAGGGATGAAACAAGGAAAACATTTGGTGCAAACACTTAAAACGAGATTTCACAAGAATTTGTTTGGAGTAGAAACCAGCTGGAACAAAGACAAAGAAACCACAAGCTATTCAGAGAAGAACCATCACAAAAAGGATGGAGTGGGCTCATCTGCCACTCCATGTAAACTAGGTGGATGCAGAACAAATGAGTTTCTACCAATATAAACATACCCTACCCACTACAGATTTTTGTTCTTGTTTTACACTGTTCACTGTGCTTTGTATCCACAGATTTTGATTGTGCTAAAATAAAACCACTGTCGTTTCATTTCTTCAAACCAACAAAACCATTGAAGTAAAAAAAAAAAAAAGTTCCATATAACTACACACAGTAAATAAATTTACTACAAAAAGAAACCCCCCCTAACCCCCCAGACAATACTCCTTTAATAGATTTGGCACTTTCACCATGTTTTACTAAGTATAACTTTCCACAGTACCATATGCAATACTAAGTCCTAAATGGAAAAAAAAACAACCCCAAAACTAACACCTTAGTGTCCAGTTCTATCAGGGGAAGAAGGGAGGGACAAAGCACATCAATAAAAATACCTAGTCTATATCAAACGTACCTTTTCATTAAGGAATTCAGTAGAAAAAAAACCCTACTACTTATAATTTAAGACCAAGCTGTCTTCCTGGCAACCAGGACTACAGGTTTATGCTGAATACAATCTTATGTTCAAATACAGAGATAAGCAGCATTATCCCAAAACCCAACAGAATCCCAGCATTCTGTAACAGGAAGTATCCCCAGCGGCTACATCCATGATCACTGGCATCATTGTGGAGCATTTCAGGCACCTAAACAAACAAGAAAGCATTAAATGCCTTCAAAATAAATGGTTACTTCAAACCCAGTTCAAACTGGGTTACTTCAAACCACGAGGCATGAGGTAGCAGAGTCTTACTCCTCTCATCTTTCCTGTTGACAGGATTAACCCTACTCCTCAAATAGGTGTCACTCAACATGAACAACACTATCAGAGTCTACTGTCATATTTAGGGACAGAGAGAATCTCTAATGTTCTAATTACTGTTTTCATGATAATTAGGCTGATGTCTTAATCATATCCTGAATAAATTGCTGACTTATTTACCAACTGATTTAAAACAAGCCACACCAAGAATTTTCTTTTAAAGATAGTTAAGCTTTCACTACTTTGTACTTCCATACAAACACACTTCTGATGTACAGTATAGGTTTTAATACAATTCTGTCTTCATCCCAAGAAGCGGTAATTATTTAATGCAAAAGCCGAAGCAGATTTGGTGGAGCCAACAGTGTGCAACTTGCAGTCTTACTGACTATCTGCTACTCCAGCCACTGCCAGAAGCAAATTTTTTACGCTCCTTCTGTTTCATAACTAAGGGAGAAACTATCTGTTCCTACACTAATCTAAATAAAAGTGATCTTCCATCTGAACATTTAACTGAGTGCTTACACTGCGTGGTCATCAGCACATTCAAGTGTAGAAAGAGCTAACTGAGGGAGAAAAGATGGAATTTATTTTGAGATCAAAATATAATTAGCATTAATTCTTAAACTATGTTACATAAATTCAAGTAGGTCTAGCCACTTACCATATCCACAAGAGCCACATACATGAACAAGCCAGCAGTAAGTGCAAATATCCACATTGAAACATTGTCTGCATAATGACCGATAAGAATCCCAGTGGCCATTCCAAGATAGGCCAGCATAGCGGACAGAGCATTATAAAGCACAGCTTGCTTGACAGTCATACCAGCTTTTAGAAGTACAGCAAAATCTCCTACAACAGGGGAAAAAACAAAAAAAAGTTTTCATCCTCAGCTAACTCTATTGGAGTATTCATGAGTTCGCCTCTAACTTACAAGATTAATAAGCTATTTTTATGCTGTCATCTGCCTTATTTTTTTTCCTTCATAAAAATCAGACATCACTGGCAGACAGAAAATTAAACAGTGCAGATGAACAGCAAAGCAGCAAACATTGCAAGTTTATAACCTTAAAATCTTAGGACTTTTGGAAGAAGCAGCTTTTCCTGTAGTTTGCATTTAAACCAACATTGTAAAATACTGCAGTACCTGATAGGCATAAACATTCTAAAGAATTTTCTAAAATAAATATTCCCACTTAAGTGCATAAAGCAATTGCATAAAACAAATATTCCCACTTAATTGCATAAAGCAATGGTGATGATTCTATTTATTACCCTTTAACTGTTCTTTGTACTTTAAGTCTAGCTGTTTCATAACTTTAGAAATAATTTCTTTACGAATTTCTGTAAGTGATCCTTAAGATCTTATTTTTACTTGAAGGAATGATAGACTATCAGACAGAAGCAGGTTTTCCATTATTCAGAACGGATTTTTTTGTTGTTGTTCAGACAAATTAGATCTAAACCAGAGTAAAATAATATAAGCTTATTATTTGGAAATAAAATGGATGCTATATAAAAATGTAGGTTATCTCCAGTTAAAGTAAACAAAAGCAATCTTCAAAGCCAAGTTGAGTAATTTGTTACAACAGCTTTTCCCACAAGATACTGCAATTAAAATGAACTGGTATATTATAAACACTGTTGAGCATTAGCAACAGAATGATCCAATTTTATCCCCAGTTAGCTTCAGCCAGTCCCATTTGTTTCAGTATTCCTATGCCACTTCATGTCCTCTGTTAAAGAAAGTATTTCTATCAAGTTTTCTGTGCTGATTGAAAAAGCGTGATTTAAGTTTTAAAAGATTTTTCTTGCTTCCAAAACCAACAGAACATTTGAATCTAAAGTTATCAGACTCATAACATGAATTTTGTATATTTGTACTAACAACATTCAGTACATGTAATTAATACAAGTTTGATGATTTCCGTGGAATATTAAGATAAACAGGACTCAGTTCCTCCCATGTCATAAAAACAGTACGTTTTCTCCAGAGTAATGTATTTCTGTATAACGTTATTGTACAGACAGACAAATATATCAAACTGTTTAATAAATAGTTTGATGTATACACATACTGGTTTACAAGCTCCATTAAATGAAATTGAACATTCAACTTTCCTGGGAATTAAACCCTAAGAAAGTGCAAGCAAACTGTTCTTTCCTTATTCTATACACCAGGTATGACTGTGGCCATGACAGCTAAGAAAGAAATATCAGTCACACGTTCAAAATGATGTGAAAATCAGAACAATCAGCTTTGTTCCAAGTTAAACGAAGCAGCTATGTCCTGTTCTCACAAGCTGCCCTGCAAAAGGGCCAAATACTACAACATAAGACACATGCATTCCCATGAGAAATTATGGTAATGAATTTAAATCACTTGAGCTTGGAAGATAAACTATTTCTAGGAAAGATTTATAAGTAGTTCTGAGTTTAAATTAAAGACTAATTGTGACCTTCCTTTTAACAGCACAAATGCAAGAATAAAATTAAACAGAGATGTGAGAAGCGCAAGTTCTGACATGCATTCTCCTGCAATTCACAATTTATGTTGCTAAGGAGAATAAAAACTACAACTGAACTATACAGAACAAGTTGTAAGTAACTGTAAGAGACTAAGTTTTAAACAAAGTAGCTGAAATATTTAGATTTTTATACGGAAGATTAACTGATCAATAAAACAGTCTTTAAATAAGTTAAAAGTATTCCTGAGTAGACAATCTGACACAGATGAAGTTTTCTGATCAAATTTTATTGTGCCGCAGAATGAAATCACTCATAGTTTTCCAAAGTGCACCTGTAAGTACCTATACCTGCAGCATATGGAAATACTGGGGTCTTACCTAGTTCATGAGGTAACTCATGGCAAAATACAGCCACAGAAGTGCTTAAACCACTAGATAACC
Source organism: Ibidorhyncha struthersii (assembly GCA_013398815.1). Lineage (NCBI taxonomy): Eukaryota > Metazoa > Chordata > Aves > Charadriiformes > Charadriidae > Ibidorhyncha > Ibidorhyncha struthersii. The sequence continues at coordinate 794,871 of VZSZ01009346.1, read as the reverse complement.
CTTCAGTAAAGGCTGCTCCTACGAAGAGACAGGAAAAAAACCCAGACAACATTACTGCATATTCAGACATCAAGACATTGTCGCATATTCTTGTACCAGATCTGGACATACTAGTTTCACTAATTTTTTTCTTATGCTTGTGGAAGCATTCAAACCTTAACCAAACAGTTGTTGTTTACAATTTGTAAGTTTCAAAATCAGAAGCAATGTAGAATCCTCCAATTAGTTAAAGCAAACCAAGTTTTACTGTCTTATTTCTGAACTAGGCCCTATACCTTTCAACAACACAACCTTCCCCAAAGAGGTGCAATAAATGAAAATGCTGTTAGAAAAGACACTTCTTTAAAGATACAAAGAGAAGAAGGCAGCTCAACTGCCTCAGAGTCAGTTGCTGGAAAAAGGGAAGCCAATTCAACAGTAAGAGAGGCTACATAGTCACCTGAAATCAGCAGTGAAGATTTGAGTTCTAGGCAGCTTGCACCTAAGTGAACTATCACACCTTAAGTGGAGGGGAAAAAAAAACAACACGAAAACCCCTTAAACTAGTCCAGCAGTCCTCATCTTTGTTTTCTCCACTCCTCCCTATTGCTTGCTATTTTTCTTATTTGACAGCAGTTCAGGAGGAAGCAGCACACAGCAGGGCTGAAGAGCTGAACCACCACTCACACACAGCAGGGGAGGTCCCCACCTGCATGGAGAGACTCACCAAGGGGTGCAGCAGAACCACATCCAGCTTTCTCCTCAGCTGCTACCAGGAGCATACCAGCAAACAAGGTGCTGCCAATAAACAGTCAAAGAGGCATACGGCCACGTCGCAGTAGTTGGCATGCAAGGGACCTAGGAGTACTGCTCACAGAGGAAGAGCTAAAATGTCATGATACCACAGCAGACAACCCTGTCTCTCCACTGGAGTCACCACCCCCAGTACTCCAGTAGGTTCTACCCAGTTGTAGCTCCTGAGGGTGGGCACTACTGTCGAGGTCTTCATCTGCAAGAAGTGATTCATGCTCCTCCCTGCAGTGAGGGCAACAGCAACCTTACCTCTGGGGTGCACGCTGTAGCACCCAGCGAAGGCGATGCTGGAAGTAGTGAGCAGGCATCTTTGGATGAGCAATAACAAACAGGGGGGTTGAGAGAGTCTTCAGAAAAGGTTCTACAGAGGCAAAGGGCGAAGCCCCTTCAGACTAAAGAGGAAGGCAGGACCAAAGCAGCACTGGAACAGGAAACATGAACTCCCAGATGGGTAAAATTTGAAAACAGTGAAGCCTGGCAACAGGAAGAACCCTCTATCCCCACTAGCAGCTGCTAATCTAACGAACACGGTCATGACCCCAGCAGCAGTGAGATAAATGAGTTCTGCGCAGCCCAGAACAATTTGTTCAGCACATCAGATTAGGGCCAGCGATACAAAAAGAAATAACATTTTTAGTGATAGGAGATTCCCTCTCATGCAGGATACAGGGCAGAGGCAGACCTGCCAACCAGAGCTACTGCCCAGGGAAGTCCATTGCTTGCCTGGAGTCTGCCTTGATGATGCTGTAGAGACCCAACCAAAGCTTATTTGGCCTGTGATGGATAGATACAGACTGCCTAGAAAAGACAGAATACAAGTCACTGTTTTTTTGGGCCTATCTACATAAAGGAGTTCCTTAACTGCACAGAACTCCAGTATAAAAACTACATATGAATGCAGTTCCTTGTGCCTATTGAGTCTGTTGGTCAAGATCAGAGTAACACTAGGAAAACAGTTCCAAACCACCTAACCAAGAAAGTGTGGTGGATAAGGCCACCTTGAACAACCGCACAAGACATCACCATTCATACAAGAGTTTTCAGCTGTGAAGGTAACAGCAGTGGGTACACAATCCAGGATGTTCCTTAGTTGTGTTGGCAATGGTTTCCCAATACAAATTACGTAAGAGCCATCCAGGATTAGAGTTCTACTTGACCTGCTGCTCATAAACAAGGAAGAACTTATGGCAAATACAGTAAAAAAAGGCATCGTGAGCTCCAGTGAGCATTAGGTGACTGAATTTAGAATACAGGAGGAGACTAGGGAAAGGAAGAGGCAAAAATCAGGACTCTAGATTTTAATGAAGCAGGCTAACTTATTTAAGGAATTGCAGGGTAGAACACCCTGGTAATCAGCCAAAGGGGAAAAAGTACCCAGAAGAGGTGGCTGATTTACAAAGCACGCTTAACAGAGTGTGCAAATGAACTACCCTGTTTGTGCAGGAACACTAGGACTTCCAAAAGAGGACACAACCCAGCTAAGCAGATTGTGTCTTAATGAATTAAGACTCAAAAAGGAAGCACACAAGAAATGGAAACAAAGATTGGCAATAGGAAGATAAAAGCAGTGGAACAAAAACGAGGAAGACCAAAGCCCAGCTGGAGCTAAGACTAACAAGACACCAAGGATAACAAGAAACAGTTCTACAGCAATGCTAGCTGAGAAACAAAGTTCAGGAAAAAATTGGGTCTGTTGATGGACGGGGAAGGGAACCAAGCAGTAGACATAAGAAAAGGATGAAGCACCAGCACCGTCTTCATCCCAGTCTTCATAGACAAAGCCAGATCCTGGATCCCAGTAACATTCCAGAAAGAGAGGGACAGTGAACAGACAAGCAACAGTTTAGAGATACTTTGAAAAAAACCTGGAACCACTCAGATGCATTCCAGGATGGGACTCACCCAAGGGTGCTGCCAGAGTTAACTGGTGTGACTGCAAGGCTGCAGTCTATTACCTATGGAAAACCATGGCTATAGAAGGCCCCAGTGGAACTCTGGGAAAAGGATAACATTATTCCAATCTTTAAGAAAGGCAAAGAACAGGACCCAGGAAACAGTCAGCCTCACCTCAGTTCCTGGAAAGATCATGTTGAATATCCTCTTCAAATCCCTCTCCAAATGCTTGACCCAGCTTAAGGAAATAACCGACTATAGAGATGGCAAAAGCAATGAATATAACAGAACGTGAGCAATGAATATAACAGAACGTGACTTTAGTGGAATTTCTGACACTATCTCCTGCACCAGTGTCATCCAGGAGCAGAGGAAATATGGGCTTGACAGATGATTACACATTGTCTGGACTGCTGGGGTAACAGGGCTCGATGGCTGGTTAGTAAGGTAGAGTTCACCAGGACACATACTGTGATCCATTTTCTTCAATATCTTTACTGGCCTCAAGTTGCGCCAGGGGAGATTTAGACTGGATGTTAGGAAGAATTTCTTCACCAAAAGATTTGTCAAGCATTGGAACAGGCTGCCCAGAGAAGTGGTTGAATTGCCACCCCTGGAGGTGTTTAAAAGACATGTAGCTGTTGTGCTTAGGGACATGGTTTAGTGGTGGACTTGGCAGTGCTAGGTTTATGGTTGGACTTGATCTTAAAGGCCCTTTCCAATCTAAATGGTTCTATGATGTAGATGAAACAGACTGCACCGTCAGCAAGTTTGCAGATGACACTGAGTTGAGGGGCAGGGGTGGAGAAAAGTAAGAGCTGAGTTGACACAGCAAGCACTAGAACTTTAGACAAGAAAGACCATAGTAAACTTGAAGACTATAGGCCAACAGAAATCTTACAAAGTTCAAAGAGGAGAAGTGAAAAGCTCTACATATGGAGCAAAAGAACCTCATACATCTGTACAAGGTAGGAACCCACAGGCTGAAATCATAATCCTCACATCCTTTTCAGGAAGGCTGCTATTTCGGCATTGAATTCAGTAATTGAATATGAGCCAACAGTGTGCTCTCATTGCAAGTACGGTGAACCACAAACTGCGTAGCCTTAGGAGAAGCAAGGCCAGCAAATTAAGTTCTTATCCCCCTCTGCTAAGCACAGGTGAGGCTGTTCCTGGGATTCTCTGTCCACTTCAGGGTGTCCCAATTCAAGGTGGATATGAGTATTGTCCAACAAAGGCTGACAGGATGGTTACAGGTCTACAGCATAAGGCCTAAGAGCTTGAGGAAGCCAGGTATATTTAACCTCCCTCTCCACTGGACTAATGGGTGGTCTAACAGCAGCTTATAAGTACCTTTAGTGCAGTCACAAATGTGAAGGAGCCCAACTCCTCAAAGTGGTGACAGATGACACAACAGGGGGAGAGGCTGCAAATCACAATTTGGGAGCTTTGGGCTGGACATAGGAAAAAAAAAAAAAAAAACAACAAACAACTTTCCTTATTAAGAGACAGTAGTGCAACACTAGAAGAGGTCAGCCACAGGCATGGTGTAATCTCCCCATCTGTAGAGGTTTCCAAGGCTTGGCTATGTAAAGCGCCACAACTGACCTACTCTAGTGTTCCCAAAAGCTGTTTCAAGCAGAGGGTTCAACTAGATGACCTCTAGAGGTCACCCATTTCTATGACTATTTGTGAAGTCCAATTCAGAGATGCACAGCATGCAAGATGAAAGCTATTTTGACTTAAGCCCTCAGCAGGAGTGATTTTCACTGCACTCCAAAACATTGTCAAGGAGTCTACGCAGTAATTATCAGGTAAGTGACAGGAGTTACTGCTTCTTGACTAGCAAAAGAGGTTATTAGTGAACACTATCAATCTTTTCTAGGTATCGGTCTGCTTCCCCCACTTCCAAACATAGCTTTACAGTTCTGGAGGCAGATTTTGAGAGACAGAATAGCTACAAGCTATCTCCCACTAAGACAGGAGAAACCATCAGCATTCAACTGGGCTTCAGTTTGAGGAGACTAGGTAAGTAGAGGAAGGCAGAAGGTAATTACCTTCTCCCATGCCTGCATCCTCAATGATCTACAAGTTCCTCTATATTACTGTCTCTATACAATGTTTTCCCAGTCTTACTGCTTATTAGAGGAAAACTAAAAATACAAGAATCCAGTTTAATCACACATGGTAAATCTAAGTTTGGGACCACAAAGGCAAATCAAACAAAACCTGACTGCTTTGCAAAGTACCTGGGTGGCTGATATGGCCGTATACTGTACAGATAGATAGCAACCAAAGTACAGGCTTAAATAACAGGAATATCTATTCTTATTTTTTACTGCTAAAAAGACGTAGTCTTCAATTTGTTAATGTTTCAAGACATTAATATACCTGATATTACCCCCTCTCAAGAAGTTGATTTAATAGCATCATGGTATCTTAAAATATACTTTTAAGACATCACTTCTCAAAAAAGAGCTAAAGAAAAAAAATATATACACAAGATTAGTGTAAAGTAGTTTTCTGCACTTCAGTTTAGTTGAAGCTACACAGAAAAATTCAAATCACAAAAGATCATTTTGTACAAATTAGCTGCAACTATTCCATGCTTTAATAAAAAAATAAGCACTTTTAAATCTTATTCCTACATAACTAGCACAACAGATTTGAGGAAAATTATGAATAACAAATCACATGAAGTGAACTTAAGTGAAGGGTTACTCTGGCTAAAGCTATCTTCACAGAAACATTCACATCTTCATTTAAATACAGGTAAAATACCACAGAAGTACTTTTGGCATTTTCACATCATCAAATCGATGTTTTTCCATAATACTTCCGAGCACATCCAGAACTGAAGGAAACCCACATTTCCATTAGCCTGAACAAGCTACACAGCAGGACTTCTAGAAGCTATTTGTCTCACTTGTTCAATAAGTCTTTATTAACCTTCCTCATACTTTTCCCTTCATAACTATAAAATCATAGCTCCTTCCCAAATCTTCCTAAGAGGTAATTGATTCTGCACGTCATTTATATGCAAATCCTCCTCCTTCTACCACATTTTCACTACTGATCTGCTCAGAAATTTACATTCCGTGCTTCAACTTTCATCAAAAATGAGATTAAAATCATAAGGTCTCTTTTCACATTATACTGTTGACTAAATCTGAACAACTCTAAGCACTGCTGTAAGAAAACAGTTATTATTGGGTTTTCTCCTCAAACAAGAATGAACTTGTTTTTACAATAAAATTTACAGAAAGACTGATACTGCTGAACTGACCACTGCATGCTATACAAGCTAGAAATGAATCCAATACCTGTAAAGATTAGTCTTAAATACTAAAGTCAAGATTATGAAGGACTAGCACAAGAACTGAGGATTACTGATTTGACTTCACTTTCTATAACTTACTTTAACCTTTTAAATTTAGCACACCTGTAGTCTAGCTCTCCTTCTAGAAAAAACAAGGGAGTTCCCAAACCTGACCTCCCAGCCGGAAGTCCAAAACATAACATTCAATCTGTTATTTTTGTGATAGAGAAATATTTTCACTGAAGCGTTGTCAAAAAAGACTGAACGACTACAACATGTAAGGGAAAAGCAGTGACATGAACAAAAAGGAACAAAGCTAAGTGTTCCGATTACATGTAAAGTAACTGGTTATACCAGTTTAAATTTAAGACAAAAAATGGACTATTACATTCAATTTTCAGAATAAGATTTTGAGTAGAGTAAATAACATTTTTTTAAAGAAGAGGTGCTGAGCCTGTTTTGAGACTGAGTACAGCACACTAAGCATCTGAAGGAATCTACTTACACTACACTCCTTTAATTGATATAGCCACTCTGAATCAAAAATCTGAATAAAGGCAACATATAATGACTTTACTGGTATCTTCTCCATCAATCATATCTCTCAGAGGTAATAGCTAACTAATATCCTATTAATTAATGCCCTACTCACATGTTCCTAGGATACAAAAAGCAGCACAAACTGGAAGGTTAGTGCAAGCACTAGGAGGAACTGAAATGCTGCTCTTTAGTGGATGGTAAGATCTGAGAATCAGGATGTGACAGGACTGTGATGCAAAGGTGTAAAAGCACCTCAAAGAACACAATGCCTTGAACCAAATTAATTTTACAGTAGAAATGAATGCATGCCCACCTCCCACAGCACAAAAATCACACGTACATATTGCCTAATCCATTTGGGTAATGTTCAGGCTAAATCAGACTGAAACCAGGGTCCCATCTTCCTACTGACCAATGCTCTGGCAAAACTTATACATGATGTGTAACCAGGGCCCAGTATAGGCAAAGCCAGATGTGCAAAGTATAGAACCTGACCTTGCTGAATAATAAGTGAAGGTGGAGAGAAAATTAAAAAAAAAAAAAACAACATAAAGAAGCCAATGATACTAACGGCCTGACTGGAGCACAAAAAAACACAGTTACTTTTTATGTGACCAAAATGACAAGCTTTTCTTAAAAAAAAAAAAATAAATAAAATTGCTGAGCACTTGCAGGCAGTGAAATACATAGTCAGCTCTAAGCCCTAAATATTGTGTTATATGCCTAGCCTTAGTTTTGAAAAATATTACCTTTAACTTTGTTAAAAGTAGAAAAATAAACAAAGTTTATAAATTTCCTAAAGAAACATAATTGTAAGCACGTAATTTCTGGTTCATTTGTCACTCCAGGTTGTTAAATTGGAGATTTTCCTCATTCATTCAGAGCTGCTGTCAAATAAAAGCTTAGGCTTCAAAGATCCACTACTAATTAGTTATGTTCCTAATAATAAGTGAGATAAGAGATAAAGAAATAAGTGACAGCAAGAAGACTTCGCTGTCCTCACATAAAAAAAGCTGCAGTATCCAAGCTAACACTTACCAATTGCTAGGCCATCACTAAAATTGTGTAGTCCATCTCCCATAATCACCATCCATGCCAGAGTTGCTATCCCCGCATCCTTCAGTTCTTCACGTGAATAGCGCTGACTATGACTGTGAGGATGATGGTTCTGATGATGATGGTGATGCAGAATATGATGGTAGTCATGGTGATGATGACTAAGATGATCTGTCTGTCCTAGAGTATCGTGTAAGTGAGAATGACATTTGTTTCTGCAGCCCCGGGATACATATTCATTGTCAACCTCCTCTTGATGAGAATGAGCTATCATCACTTCTTCTTCTTCTTGTACAGTTGGCTGCTGAGAAATGAAGGGCGATGGATCTTGAGAGTCTGTCCCTAGATAGCCCTCAGGCCCTGTTACAAAAACCCAGGGTATAATATTATACATTTTAAAAACGCCCTAGGAAGCAAAGATACAATGACCGAGTTGAGTAAGTGATGCAGTAAAGAAAAAACGAGTAAGTCTAGAAGTTGAGACTGATACCCCAGCTTCTTGTACTGGAAGTTCTTTTTCCCCCCCAAGGGTTTCCACAACTTCTTTACCTTTAATCAGTTTTCTGAGATAATTCCCAGTATTTCAAAGTAAGAAAAACCTTTTAGTTTCTGTCCCCTACAATGGAAGCAGCCCCTACACTATGGCCACAAATGCCTCCTGAAAGGTAAAAAAGCTTTTAATCTGTGACCCAGTGCAATTTAAACGCAACAGCATAAGGCTCTATGTCCCAGTTTCACAGCTTGAACTCTGTTAGTTCAATTGCTTCAGAAAGACATAGTGCCTGGAGAACATATGCTATTTAGTCCTCTTAGGGCTAAAGATTAAGAATGCAGAAGAGGATTACATTATAGGTAATTGCGGAAACTCCTATATTTCATATAAATACAGGAGCTTAAGTTCGAACATCTGAAAAAAAAAACACTCAAAAGTAGTTATCGCAGGCTATGAAACATCCTCATATAAATATTAGTGGCACACTAAGATTAGTTATTTTAACTCCTAAAACTTGCGAAATTCTTACCGTGCATTTAAATGAACAAATACACTTTCTTCTGCCTCATCAAGAATTTTTTCATGAGTTATAAAATTATTCTGAAAAACTGAATGCCTCTTTTAGTTACAAGAACTAACAAGTATCTAGTGAGGTGTGTTTTGGCTTACGGCATGCTCACATGATCATTTGCAGTCCAAATACTCAACTAACCTCCAGGATTTTAGATTATCAACCTTATAAATAAATACTTATAACAAAATCCAGACTTAAGATACACAGAAATCTAGATAATAGATCCCTCATATAACATCTAACAGTCTAAACAGAAGTGTAGAAGCCAATAGGTACAGCTGCATTTGCAACAGGCACAGCCAGAAAAGCTTCATAGAATGAGTTCAACTTCTGCTGTTAAGTCCAGAATTAAAAGGCTTAAGGTTTCAAACCTGGGAATTCACTATTTCTAGCCTATTGATTATTTTTAAAGGAAAGCAGCAAATAGAGCTAGTCCTCTATGTATCAATTTACAGACAGGTTTTGTTTTGAAAAGAATTCCAGTAGTGATCCAACCTACAGCAAGAAACAGATCTATGAGCTGCCATCAATCAGGTGTTTGTTTTTTTTAACAGTGCTGACACAAAATAACAACTATGCAATATTACTTAGACTTACGATCATCTGTGTCTAACTTTTCTTCATTCGCTGAAAACTTCTTATTTTCTCCATCATCTTCATTTTTTTTCTTATTCCAAAAGAAAATACTGTAGTTATGACTATTTTACTTATTTTTTTCAGGACATAAATGAGCAACATTATATTCATAACATTTAATGCAGCCTGCACAGAAAGAGGACAACATGGAAGCCATATAAAGAGTGCAGAAGAGGAACATTAGAAACTCATCTAAGTACAATAAGACAAGAAAGGTTCCTCAGGCTCCACAGGAGGAAAAAATAAAACCCCAAAACCAAACAAAACCCCACACAGAAATCCCCACATTTTTGTACGAGGAATAAGCAGAGGGGCTCCTCTGAGAAGCAAAACACATCAAATACTACATAAAGGTTATTCCACTAATACTTTTCCACTGTAATGTCAGTATAATTTTTTTTCTAGTGTATTGAAGGAAAAGCAAGTTAAGATGTCCAATCACTGCTTACTAATGTCTGGATCACACCAATTTACAATCAGTGACTCAGTATCTATAGGGCATAATTAGTCTAACAGGAAGTCTATTCCCAGCGGCTGAGAGGACACAAAAAAACTTGCTTTGCTTGGAACTCATCATATCCTCTCTTGGCAAATAAAGTTAACTAGACATAGGGAAAGCAATCCTGTTGCTCACAGTTATTTTAGCTTCAGTATAAACCCCACTGACACAACCTCCTGTGACCAAAGTCAAAGCACTTACATGGCATCTGCTCTGAGACTGCTGCCTTAATGACCAATTTAACAATAAAACTAAGCAGTCATTGTGGTAGCCTAGAAATTAGCTATTTTGAAGCTAAGTAATTAGTAGTTTACTACCTTTCTTCAAGCAAAGCTTAAGATATTGCCAGCCTTTACCATATCTTTTTTACTCAGTTAACTTCTACATCATTGTATATTCCTGGCTACACTAGTCTTTAAAGAACTCCGTTGCCAATAATCAGCAAGTTACCAACATTTATGACCTGCCAAATTCAGTTATTATTTACCTTCCACATAAAAATAGCATAGTAATCTGGACACTGTATTGCTCTTCTTTTTTGGGGGGAGAGAAGGGAAAGAAAAGAGGGGCCTGACAGACTGTATTTTCAAATGGAATGCTATCTAATGAAGTCACTATCTACAGTGTAGCTGCATGCTTATTTATGTAAGCACCTACTGCCACCCTTATCCATTTTGTGGAAGTGCCCCCTTCAACAGGGGTACAATAACTGCACGAGGCTATCTTATTTAATCCAGTATGAGAATTAAAATAATAATAAAACCAGTTCTGATAGTTACATAATCGCCCTGAAATGTCAGAAGGAAGTAAAAAATGAACAGTAACATTTTTAAATCACTCTATTGAAACAAAGGGTGCAACTGGATATTTGCTTATTAAACAACTCACTGTGGTGACAAGCCTGTAATATATGTCTGGTTAAGGAAGTAGCTCAGATCTTCCATAACAGGACCACAGAAAAAAACCCAAAAAACTTATCATGTAGTTTAAAAGCATGGTCACTAACAAATGACATTATAACACTAATCAAGTCATCAATCACTATTAAATCCAGACAAATATATGATACTCCTATAAGTTTTTAAGTGTATTCAGAAATGATCAAGCAATACAATATAGCTTCAAAATAGTTTCTCTACCTTTTTCTTCTTGTCTTTAAACTGCTTTATTAAAGTGATCAAATGCTCCACTAGAAACATGAAATACAAGCCTCCAAGGGCTGTAAGTCCTTTCCATGTAGAATCCAAGTAAGCACTCTCCTCTGTACTTTGAAAAACAAGATGTTTGAATGTAGAGCCTTTGTTTTGTTCAAGCAGTGGTTTTTCATGGTGATGGTGATGGTTTCCGTGAGACTAAGGGGAGAACCAAATGGGGAAAACTATTATTCAAAAGAACTGATAACATAAGAAACATAGAAAGTATTTTCCACATTCTTTTCCTCAAGGCTGAGGTCCAGACTTAACAATTTTCATGGGGTAAATGCTTTGGATATAAATTCAAACAATTAGAAAAAAAAATCTGTTGATAGGAAGAAACATTGCAAAGACTAAGAGTAGGCCAGTATTCATCCTCTCACAGCAGCTATGTGCATACTGCTCAATACGAGATACACAACTGCCCCCACAAACACTCCTGACACCATCAAGGAAACTGCATTTTAAGCAGTAGTCACAGACAGCACACCAATGACTTTCCCATCTAAGATGGCTCATAGACTTCAAACACCTTTTTCTACAAGGAACTTAACAGTAATTTCCTTCTGTAAAGAAAGTCTGACATTCTTCCCCTCCTCACTAGCTACTGATGCGTTCAGAATCAAAAAAGCTTCCAGGACACCTCACTCACACTTGTTTAGATTTACATAGCCTCACATAGCAAATGCAAAATTAACTGAAAGGAAAAATAAGAACCAAATGAATTACAGGCAGGGGTCAGAAACCACCACAAGATCCACAGTCCTTTCTATCCATCTTATCTGAAAGCTGGAACAAGTTACCTTTTAGGGGTGTGGGGGAGTAGGGGGGTGGGAATGTCTGTTTAAGAGCCTCAAGAAAGCTAGAAGTTTAGTAATCATATTCCAATTTCATTGTCTATTTTACATAATAGTAATATGTAACTCCAAAGTCTATCAAGTCGTGTTTTCACAGGACTTCAGAAATGCTTGATTCTGACCAAAAAAATTACAATGGATAAGCAATCAACATAAGTAGCCAATAACAGACAATGGTGGATTATCTAGTCCTCATTTAAAGTGTACAGTGAGCAATTTCGGCTATTTATGAAGTTCATTAAATTGGAAAAAGAAAACAAAGAGGCAGCATTGCAGAAAGTGACTAGAAAACATTTATACAAAATTCTTGCACACAAGGAACAGTAAGTGATTTGACAGCATATGTGACTAAGAACAAGAAAGACATTGGGGCATAATGGTGTTAAGTTCTTACACTATAAAGACTGTGAATAATACAAACAGTTCCAAATGGGAAGCCTTTTCATCTAATAGTCTACCTTACAAGGTTGAGAAATGACTCACCAAATAGGTATTAATTAATAGGGATTAAAATTAGCACTAAGAAGTACAGACAGATGTCAAATTCTCTGCTTTGAGATAATGAATGGAACAGTAATTAATACTTACATGTGGAAGAAGATGTAAGAAAGCATCTCCACTCAAAGTCCCCACAGCCAATGCCACAAGAAAACTTAGGAGAAATTTGAAAAATACGCGATTCATCAGTGGTACCAATATAACACCCAATAAGGAAAGAAAACTAATGACGGAGATGGATATAAAGCCACCGATCCAAGCTGGTAAAAAAAAAAAAAAAGAAGAAAAAAGTAACAAGAATAAACAACAGCTGTATAAGATTTTGTTTGCTTAACATTCCTGTTATCAAACACTCCTGATCACTCAATTAATCAGGTGTTAACAAATGGTATGCCATAAAGATTTCTCTCTAGACATGGACAAGTGCCAAAAGAAAAGTACAAACTTCTTTTAACTTCGAAATACATTTCTCAAATTTATAACTAACATAAATGGGTTTTCAGTAAGCTTTTATTCCATGTTAAAAAAAAAAACAACCTACCTATTTGCAGGGAGTAACCTTTTGGAGGAGTTTCAGCTTTTTCACTAGTTGCATGGACTATGCAGTATTTGCCATCGATCTGATTAATAAGAGCTGGACAGAGGTAACTAAATTCTGTAGCAGTTAACAATACCTGAGTGCCTATTCCGTGGGACTGCATTAGTTTTGACGCGCTAGAACACTGTGGAAAGACACGTGTGTTAAAGATTAACCAGAACCAAACCAGCATTATATATCTCAAAAGGACTGCACATCCCATTTTAATTGAAATGCAGTGGTGCCACATGAAAACAGGTGTATCAACAGTAATTAAAAACTGGTAACAAACTGATCTAGTAAGAACTGTACCTCCATCCTACTTCTGGCCCAGAAAGCTAGTTTGAGAGTCCTGGTAGATCATGCATAATTATCACTCATTCTCAGCACAAGGGGGGCAGATGCTTGCTGTGCAAAATTTTAGAGACACCTAGCTTTAAAGGAAGTAGTAACAAAGTTAAATACCTTTTTATAGAAGTGATTACTATGGAAAGTCTTGTACAGAACATGTTCTGTATACGCTACCTCCAGTAAAGAGTTCCCCACTGTATGACCTGCAGTCTTGCTGGGCTTAAATAACAGTAGTACTTCTGTTCTGCCTGTGCAGAACACAATAGCAACTTATGAATTCAGCACCTACAATCACAAGCTACACAACACCCACCCTGAATTACCTGGCACGGCTGTATGTTAAGAGCCCACAGAGACACTTGCTTTTTAAAGTCTTTAAGGGAGAAGGATCTGATTGGGTAAGAAAACTGTCTACAACACAACTATAGACTTTATCAGCACTAATTTTTACTATTTTAAAGTAATAGATAACATTTTACAGCAACCTTTTTTACAGTTGGTCTTTACATACAATCTTAAAGATGGGGAAGGAGGGGGTTGAAAGAAGATGACAGTTACTCCCCTGTAGTTCTGTGCTATCTGCCATAGAATTATCTAACACTTGTGAGGCAGCTTTGGGAAGAGTGACAGTG
>VZSZ01009346.1:729029-777838 GCA_013398815.1 Ibidorhyncha struthersii | reverse complement strand
GGGGTTTTGCTGGGAGGGCCCAGGAGGAACGGTATCAGCTGGAGAAGGGCAAAGCAGGTGAGAGTCAGCAGTAGGGGGAGGAGGTAGCCCGAGAGGAGGGCGGCATCCTGAGAGGCTCCTTATTTATGAAAACGGTGAGGTTTGGATTGGGTGTGGTTTGGAAGGTGGTGGTTCGTTGTGAGGTGTGGAATACTCCCAGAGGGCTAAAATCAGCCATAGGTGAGAGAGCAATATTTCTTCAAAACACAGGTGATTCTGGGTTTGGAGCTGTGGTTTAGGTGAGGACGCAGGGTGTCATAGCATCCCTCAGTCTTGGAAAGGAGTTGGCGTGAGGACTCCCAGTCTTGAAAAGAGTACACGTGTGAGGTGTGGGGCAAGCAAGGACTGCAAGTGAACTGCCTGGTTGTAAGTAAGGGGTGTGGGTAAATGGCAAGCGATGTCATTTTTTTATGACATCCACTAGGGTATTGCGGTGAGTGCTGTTTGGTTGAACCTGTCGTTGTCATTAATGATCTGGCAGAAGAAAACTGCACGTAATGCACGAGTGAACAAAGGGAAAAGAAAGGACTGAGATCACCTCGGCAAAAGGCTTGAAACTTGCAGAAAACATGTTATTTTCTTCTGAATAGGTATACTGTATTTTTCAAGTACTGCTTTGCTGTGCCACTTTTCTAAACTGGCCATGACCCCATGAGCGCTGTATGTCCCAGGCGTAGGCTCTGTTATATTTCCTCTTCCTTACTCCACCACTTCCAGAGTTTTACTTACTGCCATCACATCGATTGCTAGTAGAGTGGCTGCAGTTCTGCTTGCCCATCCCAGCTGGCTTTGGAATTGGGCCTCTCTTGTGTGATCAATTGCCAAGCTTTTTTCACCTTGCTGGAGTGTGAAGGCAGCACTGCATCTTGCCCTAGGATCTGGCTTTCCTGGTGGCTCCAGAATGTTATGCCAACAACTTAACATCAAAAACATTCTCAGCCATCTTTCTCCTGCTGTCTGCTGCTTTTGACAGTACCTTCTTGCTCACCAGTCAGGATGTGAGAGATCTGTCTTCTTTATGCCTAATACTTCCAACTAGCTGACTGATTTAAACCTGTTTGTTCCTGAGTTCAGCTGACTGGGGGGCAGAAGGGAAGTATATGTTGTGAACAACTCCGGAAACGGAGAGCAACATGTCACAAGATTATGGATTTATTCCATACAATAGCTTTTGAAATATTGAAAAAATACTATGTCCCTCAGCCTTACTCTTTCCCCACCCCCCGCCCCGGAGGAGGAGAGGGAGGCTATAAATTGCGGGAGTGGGTAGGGTTTTTTCCTTTAATGCTAATTCATTTTACATTAATACTATTTACCAGATGCCTTTGTAATATTTCAGTAACACAACATTTATGCCTAAGATGCTAATGTTAGGCATTTGATTGTTGTAAATTTTTTTTTTTTTTAATCTTTTCAAATTACAGCTGCTAAATGATGGAGCCTGTTTTTCTAGCCTCTTCAATGCATCCACTGTCTCTGGCTGTTTCATTGTGTCAAATCTGCAGTTTCCTTTCATGTCTTGTCAAGGTCATTTACAGATCTAAGTGTCAGAGCTTAGGTCACAGAACAGGTTTTCAGTGCTAAAATGCTATCTTGTTTTTTCTCTTTAATTTGAGTAGTTAACACACACCAGCTAGGCAAAAAAAAAATGCTGGTAAAAACAATCCACCTAAAAAACTTATTTGCAGTAAAAGTTGAGGTCAGATCTGTTTTATGGTACCTGAATTGATCTCAGTAAGTTTATCTCATGGTAAAATTAAAGCGCTTTAGTTGTTTTTACTCTTTCTGTTATCCAGTAACTTAGTCTGAATACATGTGCAACCCTGAGCTCTGGAGTAGCTGTGATCATGTAAAACGGGTCTTGGTGTCCCTTGTGGATGGTTCAATGAATGTATAAAAATCTCTCAACCTGTGGATAAACAGGAACCATCATTTAAAGAGTCAACAGACAGCAAACTGGGAAGGAGTTAGACTGCTGTCTCAATCCATCATGGGACAGCATCTTAACTACAGCCTGTAGCTCCAGGTCTCTATTTCAAAAAGGGCATGTTGTGAATTGAAAAGATCATCCTTGTTGGGATTTTTTCTTGGGTTATTTTTTTTTCTGTTCAGAAGGGCTTTCCAGAGTTGACAGCCTTTTCAGCTTGGAAAAGAGATGAATGAAGAAGCATATGATGGAAGTGGAAAAGTTAATGAAATTATACCACCTGCTTAATTATTGTGACTAGTGTTGCCCCAAAATTTCTTGATCACTTTGCTGAGTATGCGTCAGGGCAATGCTTTAAAACTTACCAGTTTAGGACCAGTAAGGAGCTGGCTGTGCATGCAGTTCTAGTCTCTGCTTGCAATTGCTAGCTGTTGCAAGGCTTCATCACTTCATCACAAACGCATTGTATGAGCCCAACGTTACACACTGAACAGAGGTGATGATAAGTGGGCACGGAAGTGGCCCTGAGCATGATGCTGAGAGCTGCCCTGCTGTGGTCCCTGTAAGCTTCTACTTCTGAAAGTTTCTTAGAATTTGAAAAGTTTTATATTCTCTTGCCTTTTAACTTTTCATTGAGAACAGCTATGTGATTGGAAATATTAAATGTTGTATAAAATAAATAAAGACTCTGAAAGTTACAAAAATATTTGTTTTAAACTGCATAGTTGCTACCACACAATTTCTGGACAGGTGTAACCCCATGCAAAACTCCTATGTTATTTCTTAAAAATCTCCAGTAATCCTTTTGTTCTGTGAACAGCATTTCAGAATTGTAAAGAAATCCCCAAAGCAGCAGTTCTTTCTGTAGATATTCCAGTAGGTTCCTCTCTCCAACACCATCTGAACAACTAGTTAGTAATTGCATATTTGATGGTACTATATGTGAAGTCCTAAAGATATGTTTTAATGTAGCAGTGTCCTTAGTTTCATTAATATGTGTTCTATATTGGTTTTCAAAATACTTGGAATTATATCTGGGGAAAAACAGTATTACTAGTTACCTCTGCTGAATGGCTGCAGATTTTCAGCAAGCTGCAAGTTGAGCTTTGGGGTTTTCTTATTAGCGTGTGTACAGAGCAATGATTGCTTAAGTAACAAAACATTTATAAGCATAGGTCCTTCAACAGCGATGCTAACAAGCAGCACAAAAGTCCTTGTGTAAGAATCCCCAGGACTTTCTACTGTGCTCCTCTTTCTCTCTTTAGTGGCTCATTCTCATGTCAACAAATTATTTTCCATCTCAGAAAAAGAGGTTTTAACAAAAGAAGCAATTATTTGGAACCTGCACAGCAAGAGCATTAGATCCATTTGTGCTGTGCTTAGCTGCACAAATGCCTGGGGAAGCACTAACTGCCAGGATAGGGCTTTGACTTGTATCATTTTCTTACAAATCTTGGCTATAGTCATGGTATTTCAGTTTAAACCTGTTTACAAATAATTTCTAAAGAATAATCCCTGAAATGATTAAGATAGTAAAGAAAGGAAATAAAATATTAAAGTTATGTTATTTTTTCCCTGCAGAACATCTTTTACCTATAGCCCAATCCATCAGTTATTGAAGTCAGTGCAAAAACTACTGATTTGAGCATGTGGTTACGAGGTATTTATAAATCAAGAATTTTACAGTTTGGGTCTGTTGCAGTTCTTGTTTTCAGTAATTTTGATTGTATTTTGTGTTCTTCAGTGCTTATGATGTATCTAGAATATTTTGGGGCTACATCTGTCTGGCAACCAGTCACCAGTGCTGTTCTTCAGGGTTCAATTCTAGGATCAGTTCTGTTCAATATATTTATCAACAATCTGGATGCAGGAGCTGAATGCACCAGTAGCATGTTTGCTGATGATACCAAATGGGGAGATGCTGTGAAAGCTGGTGAAAGGGCTGGAAGAAATGTCCCATGAGGAGCAGCTAAGGATTCTGGGTTTGTCTAGTCTGGAGAAAAGGAGTCTGAGGGGCAACCTCACTGCTCTCTACAGCTTCCTGAGGAGGGGGAGTGGAGAGGGAGGTGTTGATCTCTTCTCCCTGGGATCCAGTGACAGGACACATGCGAATGGTTCAGAGCTGCGCCGGGGAGGTTTAGGCTGGACTTTAGAAAGCATTTATTTACCAAGAGGTTGGTCAAACACTGGAACAGGCTTCCTAGAGATGCCCCAAGCCTGTCAGTGTTTAAAAGGCATTGAGACAATGGCTTTAATAACATGCTTTAGCTTTTGGTCAGCCCTGAATTGATCAGGCAGTTGGACTAGACGATCATTGTAGGTCCCTTCTAACTGAAATGTTCTGTTCTGTTCTATTCTAGAATATCAGTATTGAAAATAATTTGTAAATTCTTAAGCTTTGCTTGATAATGTAACAGTAACACAGAAAAGTATCTTAGTGTAAGCTGTACACGATGTGATCAGCAGCTCATTGCTGTGAGCACAGAGGAGCAGTGACAGGCAGTGGAACTCCAGTGATCTAGTCAGGGAAAACACCCTGCCTTTGACCTCATGTCCAAGTGTGAAATTTGCCAGATGAGGCAATGAAATAGGCTCCCTGGGTCACTACAGAGACTCTGTCAGCCTGAGAGGGACATTGGAGTCATTATGGGATGCAGGGATAGAGATTCTTGGGATTATGCAAAACTTATTATAAAATGTTTAGGGGAAGGTCCAAGGTGAGGAAAAGGACAATCAAGGTAATTTGAGGAGGAACAAATGTGAGAAGATGGGGAATAGGTGACAAAGGGAGTCAGTTGCAAGGCTGCTGGTCAGTACACTTATCTGGCCATATGTGATCACTGCTGCCTGTCCAGTCTTATTACTGAACTCCATTTCTGACTGTTTTCCTGGGTGAGGGTCTCTCTATTCTGTATGAATAGATGCCTAAGTGCCAGCGGCTGGAGAGGGGGCCGGGGGTCACAGGGGTCCATGCTTCCATGATACCGGCAGCTGGGAACACTGGAGTGCATGGACGTCTGAGGGCCAGCAACTGGAGAGAGGACCAAGCGCAATAGGTGTCCATGTATCTGGAGTGGCAGTGACTGGAGAGGTTGGAGTGCATGCATATTGTGTGGATGCGTATGCCAGTGTGCCAGCTGTGTAATTGCTAATGAACATTAAGCTGGACTAGCAGGCTAGTAGGATAAGAGTACTAGGGAGTCAAGTACTGAAGCAGCCATAAGCCTGGGCTGCATACTGGAGAGACCAGAGCACTTCGAGTGTTGGCTATGGGAAGGACCAGGAGGTCCAAGCCAGCTGCTGGAAGGACCCATGGGATCAGGGGACCACCTAGGTCCATGCCTCTTTGCATGTGCCTTTGTGCATGAGGCGTCTGGAAGACTAGGGGATTCAGGGGCCAGGTGGTAGATAAGCTGTCTAAGTGTGTGCACGTGCATTAGGGGTGCCAGCAACCCGTGTGGCGCTACAGGCCTCAGGGTTTTATGTGTCAGGATGCTAGCAACTGGAGACAGCAGAGGATCCAGAGACCAGTTACTGGGCAGACAGAGTGTTTAAGAGCAGCTGCTGGAGGGATCTGTATTGTATCCACATATGTGTTCCTGCTAACAGGCTTTCATCCTAATCAGCTGAACAGGGGAACAGAATGTGGCTGTTGGTGGTTGTGTGGGGGCTGCATTTTCTGTCTGTGTGGCTGGCTGTACATGTCTGTGTGTGTACTCTGTGTGTCTCCACCTATTGAGAAAACATGCTCAGCCTTACTACTGGCTGGACCCAGAGCAGCGGCAGCCTGGCTCTGCTGGGAAATAAGATTAGGTAACCTCTAGTAATTATTGTTGTTTGGGTATAGTGGTGGCATTAGATCTAGGCACAGAAAGGCTGAGTTTTCAGGAGGGAAAGGAGTATAAGCAGCAGCAAAGTATACTAGAAAATAATATGGAAAAAATGAGTAAAGGAAATAAAAAGATAAACAATCCAGAGAGACCTATTCAGAATTGTAGAACAATGGACTTTGTTATATAGCAAGGCTATATATATGTACAATATACACAATACAACAATATACAATAATTTCATATGTTATTGTAAATGCTGTTGACTGGAAGATGCTGCAGGAAGAGAATAAGAGCTTTTATTCATGCATGCCATGCTTTTAAGTAGCATAAGTTATTATATATTTTCACAGGGGAATCTACGACATAATTACAAGGTATCCCAGGATACATTCTGTTCTATCCAGGATATATTCTGTTCCTTTGTGCCATAGGAATGTAATAGTTAAAGTGTCTAAGTACAGTTTGTCATCTGGAGCTTAGAGCTTTTATTTACTTCTAAAAGTTGCCAAAGAGATTCTGTATCATCGAATATGCACATTTTATGTGTGTCTAAAACACAGGGGTAGCAATTCTTTCATCAACAAATTTCTGCTTAATTAGAAAAAGTTGTATTTGACAAACACAGCAATGATAGCTTCCTAATTTGTCTGTTCCTTTTTTCCTCATTTGATCGCATAAGTAGAAGCCTGAATCTCAAATGCCCTGGCTCAGTCAGCAAAGGTAGGCTGCAAATCTTAATGGGATAGCATTGGGCTTTTTGGCACTCACTGCTTTAATATCTTTACCTGAGGTGACAGTGCAACATTCACTTGCAATAAGAAAAATCATGGTGAACAATGATGTTCATGGTAGCAGCATATTCTCTCCAGCTTTAGGTGCGGTGTCCAGTAAAAGGGATGTTGCGCTAAGATGACCTCTGTTGTGGCTCCTTCATTTGGGCTGAACACAGTATTGGTTTTACGACTGGCCACTTTTCCCTTTGATATAGTCTGTTGCTTTTTGCATCCTGCTTTGCTTCATCATAACAGAAAAATGATGCCAACTTAGTTTGTGTATTTTGAAAATGGATTGTAATAATGGAAGTCATAGCTTCTTAATGTACTGTTGGAATAAATTTTTAGTGTTCGTGTTACTTTGCAAAGCTAAGAGAATTAAGAGCTGGATTCAAAAAGCGTATATGAGCACAGCAGTTTTTGCTGTATTTTAGGCTCTCTGCTGGATACAGAAGATAATTGGAAATCACGCATTCAGGAAGCTGACTTTCTAATCTCAAGTTTAAAATCAAAGTTTTCAAACCTAAATGCCTTTGAAATCACTGAAGCTAATGGATGCTCAGCATCTCAAAATCTGAGGCCACTTATCTACATTCTTCAGTGTGAATCTAGAGTTCCCCTGCCATTTTAAAAGGTTGTCTTTAATGCATAATGTAAGCTTAAATTCTGATCAGTTAAGCTATTATGACTGCCATTAAGGTAATACCTGAAGCAAACTTATTCTGACATAAGGACTAGACCAGAGACGCAGATGTTTACTGTATATTCTATACATTAAAATTATTGCAGTATTTCTCTGTGGAGCTTCCTGGAAAGAATGCAGCGCATGCGTTGGGTAGGTCTTGTTCCATGCACGAACTGCTTATTTTCTGCAGAACAGATAGTGTCCAAAATACATTGTGTTGATTGTACATTACTAGATAAACTCTGAAGCTGTATATAGCACTTCTAACACTCCAGATACACTACACCTCTGCAACTACTTAGCATATGCAGGGTTTCTAGATGTCTACCAGCCCAGCACTAATGTTCAGGACTTCCTGTAACATTTCTAGTAGGAAAAAGGAGATGTGAGTAAGAGACGTGTTGGTGGCCTCAAGACTTGCCTGTTTTGATAAACTGGTGCTCTCATGTCTTCACTCTTGTTAAATTATTGCTGGCTTAGGTGCACTTGTTTCAAAGCTGCGATACAAAAATAACCTCATAGAGCATATGACAGATGCCACAATAATGTTTAGGATTATTGTCGTTCCAGTTTTTTCTGCCTGGTATGTATTAAATTTGGATGGTATAATATCTCTTGTGAAATAGAGCACTAGTAGATAACTTGAAAATGCGGCACTGCAATTTTTTTTCCTATCAAACTAATTTCCTTTAAACCTGTATGTTCTTGAAGCAGCATCCATCAGATCTTGTCAGCCGCACAATGAGGCACCTACTGTATATTGTCAGCGGAATACCAATTAGCCTTTAATTTTACCACAAGTCCAATCAAAAGAGCTATTGCTTTCACATGATGGCAGAAGGTCATTAAAACAAATGATCTTGCTGCCAGACAATGACAACAAAACCACAGCTCAGTAAGTAGTGTATCTGCTTTTGGGCACTGACAGCACACTAAATGCTGTGCTGCACTCGCTTTTTCATTCTGACTTGTTTCAGGTGATCTGATGGCCTGAGAGCTATAGCTAAAACATGCTCTCCTAACTTAACCTTTTAAGATGCAATACTATTTGCCTCAGACATACAAATACATGGGTACTTTTAATGTCATAGCTGTCAAATTCTGTAGCTGTTCCTTTGCTTTCAGCTGTTGCTTGCAGTTTTAGTTCTTAAAGTTCCTTCCAGAAGAAACAGCAGCCTGTCTTTTAGTACCCTCAATGGTTGTTCCCCAACCCTGTGAAAATGAGTGCTGATGAATTACTTAAGATGTTTGTCTGGGTTCAGTCATCTGGATTCTCTGAAGTCTTTCATTTCTCATTGTGCTGTGAACCATGACTAGTTCAATGCTTTCTTCTGCTTGGGACATCAGAGAATTTCCAGATTCTAACTTTGTATCTCATCCCGCTCAGTTTTGAACTTTCTTCTCATAAGGTAATTACCTGGCTTTCTTTCCTCAGCTGGAGAGCAAAGTACTTTGCAAAATTCCAGAGTCAGCCAGTTACTGCTGTGTAATTGGAAGGTGCTAGTCACAGTTCTGAGTCAATCACACAGTTACTAAAAGTGCGTTAGTGCTTTTACATCCAAAAAATAACAAAACTCTACATAGTGATAAGAGATACTAATTCCTCTACCAATTATGCTTTCAAGATCTCTGTAAAGTAAAATAGAGAAACAAAATGGGAAGTAGAGCATGAGTGACAGCAAAACCACATCCTACTCTATATCTAAGAATTTCCGTTCAAGCCTTTGCCATTTTTTTCTGTGCTGAGTTGTTCTGCTGTACCATCAACACTGAGAGCTCCTGCAGAGATGCTGCACTGGTAGCAATCAGAAAAAAAGGATTTTTATGCTTAGTGTACAATAGTCAAGTTTAGGCCCCCAGTTTGGGTTTTTTTTTTTCTTGGTTTGTTTGGGTGGGGTTGTGGTGTGGGTTTTTTTTTTTCTCTGGAGTATACTTTCTGCTTAACTTCTTGTTAGAAAGCAAAAGTTGCACTCATGGTAAATGGTCGTGTGAGAAGTTCTCAGCATGTCTGTAAATCAAGTTGCAAGTGAGCATCCAAAAAATGAGCATTACCATAAGCATCATTGACCAGATGATCACCTTGCTCCACAGCTGAGGAGAGTTTATTTTCTTCAGAGTGTCACCAGAATCTTTTTAACAGGGAAGAAGAAAATGATGTAGAACTTACACAAGTCAGTTGTAGTCTCCAAGCCTCCCGATAATGAGCAGTTCTTTTCATAAGTCATGCCCTGAGAAAGGACGATGCCACCAGTCTGCTTAATTCATCAAGTGCAGAGATCAGAGGTTTGGGTTAGAGACCTAAAGATACATGAAAACCATTGGCTGTACCATCTGCTCCAGCCAACCCCAGAAGGGTGTCTTGACTTGATGAAGTAGGAATGTGCTAATACAGTGCAGCATGGCTCTAGTAAGCCTGATTTTTCAGAGGTGTATCCTTAAAGCTTTACTTGAAGCCATTGGCCCAATGCCCAAGGATTAACTTTGACTAACTATTGCCAGTTGGTGAAAGGATGGAGCAAAAGTGAGACCTGAAGTGAGAGAATTCTCCTTCACTGGAAATATTTTAACTAACAATGTAGTTGTGGGCAAAGGAGACAAGTATTTTTTCATCATCTTGTATCTCATACCCTCAACTCTGATTTGGGGGATTCAGAAAAGCCTTCAGGTATTCTCTGTGTTCTGTCTCCTAGGCAGGTACTGCTTGGATGATAAAGAGGGTCATGAAGAGATGTAAGAATTTGTGTGAGGGATATGTGATGTAGAGGACTTAATACCTACCTGTTGTGAATTCATAACTCCAATACTAAATTTTGTTTTCTAATGGTTATTTTAAAGCCCTAAAGTACTGCTTATTTAATCATGTCTTTTGAAAGGAATATCAGTATTTGTGTCTTTAAAATACATTTCTAATTATTGCAGTTCCAGGAAAAAAAAATGAAAATTTGATCCACATGCAATTTTCATTTCAGCAATTTGCAAGGGAAAGAGAAGGCCATGGATCACTTAATCCACTAATCATAAGTATTAAAACCCAGTGAGCCAAATGCTGAAAGCAAGCCTGAGTGACTTAAAGTCTCTACTCTTTTAAGATTAAAATAATAATAAAAGTTACCTTCTGATGTCAGAGGTTCAGCTTTCAGTTTTTTGTAACCATGAGCCCAGAAACTCAAAACAGACCTTTTCAAATAACTCAAAAAGCTGAACACCAGGTATTTCTGGACCATATTTAACACTTTATCACATCTTTCTGGACTCCTGATAAAGCCTCCACAATTGCTAGTGCTGCAGTCATCAGCCAGAGAAGGCTCCAACAGGAAGATGCAAAATGCAGAAAGGTCTGATACTGCATTTAGAGCAATGATTGCTGTATTGTTTCCTGCAAATGCTTCCCTCATCACTTTGTCCTGTGACCTGCATATGCTGGTGGTCTTTTCTTACTACTTTCTGCTTCTCATACAAAGGCATTTTTTCATCTGAGTCTCTTTAATGAAATTTTACATACCTGAAACAAAACATTCCTCGCACATGCAACTACTGTTTTTCCCTTCAGGAGCAGAGAAGGAAAGATGAAGCTTTACGTACTTGAATACACCCAAAATATTCTGTTGCACATGCAGCCCCTTTTTTTCCTTTGGGCAGGAGAGAAGGGGAGGTTAAAGGAGAGGTCCAACAATATAAGATGTAACACTGAAGAAAAGATGTTAGTAATGCTTAATTAGTTTGGAGGCAGCTTTGTAAAGCGCAACTATGGTGTCGTATAGATGGCAGGTACGAACAAGCTCTCTATGTTCTGAGTAAACAGCACATGAGTCTGCTCTGGTCCAAAAGCTGGAGACCACATTAGCAAGTCACTGAGACAGAGCTTGTCTCCCCAGACTTCTCAAAGAACTTACGAGTCCATGTTTGGTGCCATATTAATGCAGTCGCACATCTGTCAACAAAACCAGCTTGCATCTGCCCACAAGGTTATACAAAGGTGAAAAAGAAACTCTTCTTTATGGGCAATCCATTTCACATACTACAAAGCATGCTTAGTAGGTTTGTGAGCTGAAGCAATTTGAACAGTGTGATATGTGAGTAAGCAGACATATGCACATACATACATATAAAATGTATTGCTGAGAGGCTTAGGATGATTTCATTGAAGATGTAAAGGTACGAATTATGTTGGCGGTATCGTCTTGACTATGGGCAAGATCTTCCTGTTAGCTACGTGAGCTGCAAGAGAAGGGATTAACCACTGAGTCATCATTACTGGAAATCTGTTCCAGCACCAAAATAATGGAAGCCCTAGTGTTTGATTTTG
Organism: Ibidorhyncha struthersii; assembly: GCA_013398815.1. Taxonomy (NCBI): domain Eukaryota; kingdom Metazoa; phylum Chordata; class Aves; order Charadriiformes; family Charadriidae; genus Ibidorhyncha; species Ibidorhyncha struthersii. Next base: position 766,275 of record VZSZ01009346.1, on the reverse strand, counting down.
TGCTTCCCAGCAACAGAAATTCATCTTGTGCCTTCATCATCAAACTGAGGGGTAGGGAAGGGTGATGGTAATAACGTCACAAAACGTGACCATAGAGATGGATCAGACCATTTACTTAGAAAATGTAAAATAAGTAAGACGATAAACTGAGATTAACATGACTACTGCAGTCTGATAGTATTCCTGGGACCTACACAGCTTTGTTCTGCAGGCTTTTGATCAAGCCTTTTGTAAAGAGGCGTATGTTTTCTTAACTTTTTCTCCATGATAGCCACTCAGTTACCTGAGGTCTTTGGTTACCTACTTGCATAACAGCAGGTTACGGACATCAGACTTTCTCATAGTTACTAAAATAAAGCAATATACCACAGTGTTGCCAAGTGGAAGAGGGAGAAAAATCTGTTGCTAATAAAATACCAACAACCAAATTGCATTTTAGAACATCGTATTATTTATGGAATACCTTAGCTTTCCAATTTTTACTGTAAATGGCATTGTTAATCATGAAGTAACTCATAATTTAAGATGTTAATTTTCACTTTTCTATGATGATAATTTTGTGCCTGAATACATACTCTACTAAGTCCATGTAGGATGTTGTTCATTTGAAGCTCAGGCACAATTTTGGGACAGATTCTCAATAATTATTGTTCTATATATATGTACTATTCATTCTAATTATGGGCAGCTGAGAATGCAGCTGCAAAATCATCATATCATTCAGTATACTGTTAGTATTCACTACTGGCAAGGTTTTTTAATTTTTAGAATACAGTATTTTAAGCGCTCTCTATTCCTTGTGTCTTTTCACAGATGTTTTGAACATTATTGTAAAAAAAAAAAATAAATTTACAGACTCTGGACACAATATTTTTATATTTAGGGTCTTTTAGTGGAAAAAATAATAATTTTTGAATTAAGTAAATTATAAGAACATGTATACAAACATAATAAGGCAAAAGCTTATAATTAGGAACTGACAGAGACTTTAAACAAGTCTCCCATCTTCCTTGAAAATACATAAATAGCAAGCAAAAGCAGAAGAACAGCTTAAAAAAGTTGCTAGGTCTGGAAGCATTAAAATGGTAAAAGGAGAATTAATTCTTCAGACCTGAAGGGATGTTTCTGAACAAGGAAAACAAAGACACATATTATTACCTACTTAAGAGAAGAAAAAAAAGCTGCTGCCAATCTTTAATATTTTGGATACTGTATGCTTGCAGAAGCCTTAGTAGCTTTCCACTGTTAATATCTAAAATTCCATTTTCTTTCTTACAAATAAATCTTCTAAAAGCAGTTTATCTGGGGTGTCTTTGACCACATTTGCAATAGTTATTTTGACTGAAAGTTTCTTCTGTACAATCACAGAAAAAAAACATAACTAACAACTCTTTCTCCTAAAGACATCATTCCCTTTGCTACTGTTACAACTATATAATTTATGATGTCACTATGCAGAAAGTCTGGTGGTTTTAACACTTCATACTCTAAAAGGGACAAAGTAACACTCTCTTCCTTTCAGCCTTTTTTGCTCCCAAGACAGTTTTGCTGTCATAGTGTGTGTTGATCCAAATCTGCAATTCTGAATTCTGTTCTCGTTTTGGCTCTTATATTTTTATATAAATTGCAGGTTTTGTGTCTTATAAATGGCACTGTTTACTGTTTCCTTTGAGGCATCTTGTCTTCCCAAAGCTCTTTTCTCAAGCAAATCCACTGATTTAAATGAGCATTTTTTTGTATTTTCCTTATTTTTTTATCATTAAAAATAGGGTTATAAGCCACAGCAAAAAGGATCTTCATTAATAAAGACAATTCCAAACTGTAAAATTCACAAGGTCAATTATGCAGTGCTTTGTCAGGCCACACTTGGAGTACTCTATTCAGTTCTGGTCCTTACAGTTCAAGAAAGATGCGGACTGACAGGAGACAGTCTAAAGGAGCCACGAAGATGATCGAAGGGCTGGAGAACCTGCCCTGTGAGGAGAGACTGATGGGGTTACTCTTTCCCTGGAGAGGAGAGGGTTCGGAGGGCTCTTATCACAGCATTCCAGTACTTAAAGGGGAGCTACAAAGAGAATGCCCCTTTAATTTAGAAAAAGAATTTGTTGAAAAATTCCTGCCTTGGTCTAGAAGTGAGTCAGAAGCTTGTAAGTCTTTGGTGCCTTATCAAACTAAATGTAAGCACTGCATTTCCAATCTTCAATATAGATAGTTTTTTAGAACCATATATTCTAAATTTGCAAGCATATTCTTATTTGAAAAGCAATTGCTTGACATAATTATTTCATTACTGTATAGGCATTGTGATAGAAGGAATAGCAGCCTCTAACTCAGTTTGTCTAGAGCTTTCCATAATTAAAAAAAAAATGGTTATAACTTTAACAGCTCCAATTCCATCATGATTAGCTGCACATTTTGGAAGCTTGGCAGGAGATGGTCTTTGGGTTAGAGATATGCCTTTTACTGCCGTTATAAAAATTTCTATAGCATTGGCAGAATTATAAACTGTCAGGAATCATATTTTTTTCCATGTGCTGTATATTGTACAGATCAGGGTTTTTCACTTCCTGCCAAAACCCTCAACATCTGATAGCACTGCATGCATATCAAGAAGATCTCCTGGATCTTCGTTCCATACAGAATTCAAAGTCTGAATGGATCGAGGACAAAATTGATCTTCTCGTCTTTAGAAAGTCTGTGGGGAGTAGGAACTGATCAAGTAATAAATTAATTCTGTACCTTACTTCTTGTCTTCACTTAGATCTGTGCTCTTTACTCTCCCTATTAATAAAAATGTCTTTTACTTCACAAAGAATGTGCACAAACTTGAGTGAGAAGACATCTAGGATGGATACACGAGCCACCTGTGAAGTTACACAAGGAAAGCACTACTTAAGGATTCTTTGTTTGTTTAGCCCACTAGAACAAGACTTGCCAGGTAGGAACAACCCTTTAAAAAGGAAAAAAAAGTTAATCTGGCACGGCTTGGAAACCTCTTTGTGGATATAATAACTAATCATTGTAGGACTCCATCAGAACATCTAAGGATTTAATCTCCCTCTTAAACTAATGGCATCAGAAACCTCTGCAGATGCAGTTTATATTCCACTAATATTTATTCCCCTAATACCAAGATGCTAAGTTTAGTGATAGGAAAAAATTCAGAAAAAAAAAGACTAGAGAGCTAGCAGGCTATTATAAATCAATCTGACATTTGGACAAATCTGAGCTACACCAGTCAGCGCATGCATAGCAGCGAACAATTTCTATCTGGTAGCATTACAAAATTCTGGTCAATAAAATTGCAATGACAATAACTTGAATACAGAGTGGATTTCCTGAATGATAGGAACATAATTGTTGTGAAGGTGTCCCGGAACTGTAGAGCTGCTGTGGCAGTAGGGGCTTACGGCATGCACTGGTGCTTTTAACACACAGGATCACTGTAAAGCAACTGAAGCTGGCTGGCAAGAAGTAGGCAAGGTTGCTCTGCAGACATAACCGATGTGAGTACGGCAGCCGAGGCTTGTAAGAAGTGATAAAATCACTTGTAGGCAGATCCCACTGCCTGTTTTCAGCAGGACCACAACCAGTTTACTGTCATGAGGAGGGTGCTGCGTTCTTCAGGCAAACACTTTTGTACCTGACAAATCCTCCAGAGGTTCATTGGGCTGTTTTACATCACAATACGATGCATGCAGTTTTCCTTTATATATATTCGTATGTTAATTTAGTGATTTCTGGAAAAGTTAGGAAGAAGTTACTAGTATTTAGACTGCAATAGCAGGGCAGTCAGATTTCTAGCTGCTAGTTTCCTGTCCAGTGGTTGTGAAGTAGTATAATATAGAAATGAACACCATAAATGTAGCAAAGGTAGTTCTGGGAGATAGGAAGGTCAAAAATATGGCTAAGATAATTTAAAATGTAAGATGAGTTTGTGTAGCATTTTGAGTTCCAGAAGCAGCAAGTACATTAAAGAACAGCATTTTTTCACAGAAAGTTATGTGAAATGTAAGCAGATAAAAACCCCTTTTGTCACAGATTATATTGTTAATGGTATGTGTGGAACGTTTAGAGCATTGTTCATAGGTAAATAAACACACTATTTTCAAACCAAAGCAATTTTAAACTAGTCTACACCCTTACTTAAGCAGATTCATTATGTTAGAAAAGATGCACAAGTTTTTAGAAGCTAATGAATGAGCTAAAACCAGTTTGCAGTTGACTGTTATAGAAATTCTTAACTTTTGGCCCAAAACTCACCAGCTGAGAAATCTTTTCTTGCCTCTACCAATTAAGTTTGTTGTTTTTAAAGGCACTTCTGAAAAGATGTAGCTTGTCTTGTACGCTGATGCTTTATTGTCTGATATGTTTAACATATTTTTCTTCTCTGGAATGTCCCATTTGAGGTCACTGAATACTTTTCAGTTTTATTTAATTAAACCTTATAATTCTCATTTAAAAGTACGTACTCTGGCCTACAGAATTGAATATGGATAAATCACCAGTTACTTTCAGACACAGAGAGATTGAGAGGTGCAGTAAGTTATTTTTTGAAAGTGGCCAAACAGCATGGACCCTCAATTTATAGATTTCAATGGGAGTGACACATGTAACACACTGAGGTGCATTTCAAAGTCCAGATACGCCCTTTTCTACCTCTTTAGGGTTAGAGTTTCAAAAATATTGATGTGCTGAAGTGAAATGTCTACTGACATCTCTTTGCCATAACTATGTGGGAGATGGTAGTACGTCTCCAGACAGCTTGTGACAAGATCATGTTTCTCCAGAAACTCGCTGCTAACTGCTTCTTCTCATAGAATAGCAAGAAGTTGTATTCTTCTTTGTTCTTAACTTTTATATCTTTCCTGTGAATGCTTAGCAGACGCTGTGACAGCTATATGTAAGAACAAAATTTCCTTGGATGTTTTTAGAGACTTGTTCTTCACCCACTTCATCTTCTCAAAGAATTATGAAAGATATTACAATAATTAAGTTTATTTTCCAGCCAAATTAAATAGCCATCAATTTCTCATTACCAGTAGTGTATCAGCACAAACTTTGTAGCAGTTTTGATAACTAAGATACAGCCAGACAAATATAAATTCCTAGCTGAATTCCTGCTATTTGTCCTCACACTTTTTGATTTATGCAGGCTTTTGCAGGCTGTAGGTATTTGTATTTTTTAAATATTTTTAAAATATAGAAATTAATTCACATAGGAAAATGAGGAAGTGATATTATCCTTCTGCATCTACAGACATCATTCTCTCCATATTAGTCCAGGTTTAATTACAGCGATGAACAAAAGATAATGCACATTTTAATAGAACTTATTATTTGGAAGTGTCTCTTGATAGTTAGCATTTATCATAATTTGCCTAACTTTATCTCACTCACTAAATTCAAAATTAAGTTGACTTTTTCCAAGATTTTTTGTTGCTTCAGCTTCCAGAGCTTGAAGTACTAAGGACCCTTCATCTTTTATTTTTGCTTTTACTGTAAAAGTTAAGCAGGCATTTGATTAACCGTCTCTGTTTAGCTTTGACTGAGGCTAAAGAAATAAGAGACCAAGGGAGCCCTTAAAGCATTGAAGTCTGAGCTTCGCAGATAACAGAAAAGGATGTGTTATTTCTCTCTGAAACACAAGGCCTAGTTGCTTCAGTGAACTGTTTTCAAAAGCTAGTTTCTGAAATGTAACTCAAGGAGAAGTATAAATTATTCTCTCTTTTGACATTCTCAAAAGGTTAAATTGGAAAGGAAACGGCGCCTGTGTCTGAAGTTCTGGTAAGTGGAAGGGGAAGACAAGGGCTGAAATAGGAATGTTGCTTTTAGTCAATATGTGATTCAAGTTTTGTAGTGCTTTCAGTAAGAAAACGCTAAGCATTCAAAAACATGTTGCTTTGATTAAACTTGGATTGCAAAGGTGGAAAGATTAAGTAATTATATGGCTTTTGTAAAGTGACAGTGGACACAGGACATAATCATACTTCAATTGTATGTGAAGCAATTTTAAGACAAAAGTTAGAATAATTCATTTCAGTGTTACATGGGTAAAATCAGTACAAGTAGAAGAAGGTCTGAGGAGGTAGCCCAGATCTTATAACCTACATTCTTTGTAGCTCTCCGTGCTCATCAATGTGTACATCCCCAAGTCTAGTTTGACACCAGCCGCTCCCTGGTTTCATAGGAAATAAAGCTTCTAAATATAAATTTGAAGCCTTAGTACTCGTGTGAATCTGGTTCTGTACTTCCTTCTATATTCAAATATCTGTAAAATCGATATTGTCTGACTTCGTTTTATCTCATTTCAATAAGGTACAATGACTATGAGTACCTGTTGTGGAATGGTGATGATCTGGTGAAGGGATTTCTCAAGATTAAAGATTAGAAGTGATATCGCCAAATAACCTTACTAGTAGATTGGAATGTAGCTTGGGGAGAACAGAGATAAATGTAGAAGTAAGAGTTTATAAGCAGTGCGGGGAAGGAAAGGGATAAATTGGCTATTGTAATAGAAATACCAAGGAGTTGTATTCAGAAAAGTCAAATAACAACCGGTGTTAATTTAGTAATTCTTTCTTGCAGCTCAGTAGTGTATATGAGTCATTTTCTACATTTCTCACTTGAATCCAGCATTGCCACTGACAGTTTTTCCAAGCACAGATTTGTTTAATTGCTTTTTTTGGATGAATTTTGCTCAACAAGATTGTTCATAGAAGACAGTAAGATTACCTGAGTATGTGAGCCATTCACAAATGAACAGAAATGTCATTGTTTTTTCTGTCGGTGTTTAATTAAAAATAAAGTCTTCTTGATTGTTTTCATTGTTATTTCTGCTTTTGTTTTTAAACATGTCATAGGTTTTTTATGCCTTATGCTTTTCATGTTTTACGCTTTGAATCTAAGGTGATGTATGTCTGATATTTAAAACAAGGAAAATAGTCTTAAATTGTGTTTATGATTCTAGAATTTCTTTTATTCTGGACTTTTCCATCACCAGAGAAAATGTTTGTGTGTATACTATGATTGCAGTGTTATCTGTAAGTATTAAATATGCTCAGCTGATAGTTTATTTAGCTTCTTATTCTGTCGTTTCATCACATCTATATATAAATCAGCAGTGTTAAGTTTACAGAGTCAAGATTTTATTTTAGTGCTCCCATGATTTATAAGAAGTTAATTCATTTGTAAACTACCTCATTTGTATACATGCTGCAGTTTTTGATGCAATCAAATTGCAGATCAGTTGCTCTAGGTTTCAATTGTATTGGATTCACTGAAGCTGCAACTATCCACCCTAATTATTTAGAGACCCCTTGTGGATAGTTATGACCTTGATTACTATAGACACAGGCAGAATTATAAGTATAGAAGAATCATGTAGAATGTATAAGATAACCCCAGGAAATACGTATCAAATTACACAAGAATTGAAAATGGAAAAGATCAACTCTGTATGTCTGAACATTTAATCCTGAACCTTTTTCTTTCCATATAGTTTTGAATACACCCAGTAAAGGTTTTTCTGCTATTTATTCATCGGAACTATTGTATTCACTGAATGTTTGTAAATTCCATCTACATTTCATTTTTCATCCTATTACTAATTGGATAGTGATGTAGGTGTTAAATTAGAAACATTCAAAGCTGGCAGTGTTGAATTGGCTTAAGAAATTTTAAACAAAAGTGCATTACCAAACCTTGAGTTATTCTAAACTGTTGTAACCACGGGGCTGCCCAGATGTTCCAAAGCCATTCTCGGCAGCAGGAAAATTGCAAATTGCTTTTGGGGGTTTCCCCAGAGGTCTCAAAGAAGTTGTAGGGAGAAAGGTCAAGTCTCCTGAGAGTCTACCCTAGGTATCCGTAAACTAGGATTATTCAGAAGTACTCTCAGAAAGCAGGTACCAGGCAGACTACTCCGAATGAGCTGTTTATCCATCAGTGCTTAAGTCCCACTGTTGCCATAGTCCGTCTGTGTGTCACAGCTATGCATTCACCAGGGGTCAGTAAGTTTAAGTATTCTGTTTAAAAATAACTAAGATGATTTCTGCACCCATAAATGGGGGGAAAGTGGATGCCACTATTTTAGGTGAGGTTTGTAAGAACTTCCCGCCTTACAAGGAGACTGAGATTCCTCCAAGACATAGAAAGTTGTAGCTGTCTACATGCCTCTTTGCAGGCCTCTCCCTCTCCGATGGAGGGGACTTCCCACCTAATCCATAATCAGTCAGTTTTACTGAGGTGCTCAGTAGGCAGGACATCATCAGGGTTTACTCAGATCTCTTGCTCCAGTTTCCAGCATTGTTTATCACAGAAGCTCCTCAGAAGTGGAATCGGAAATTAGGAGGGAATCCTGACTGCATGAAAAAAGACCTGTCTTCATTTCTGAGCCTCTGATAGAGCCTACTGTTCCATCAAATACAAATTCATATTTGTTGCAATTGCTCTTCAAGTGTGTCTAGAGAAACTGAGGGGAAGTTTGTTTATCTGGATAAATGTCTCTGTAATAGTGCTTTGCATACACAAAGAAAGAATGGAGCTCTTTCAGCTTCTTCATAGCACGTGTTTTTGAGAAACTCTGGTAGGAACCACTTATTTGCATCAATCTCAAAAAAATGCATTAGGATCTTCTTGTTCCAGTAGTCAAAGCAAGAGTGTGTCCCATCGGTCAGCCGGTTTCCTCTTAACATTAGCTGATCTCAACTAGAGAATCTGTGGCAGGCTTACTTCACAGTGTTTGTCCAAGAGTGTTCCAGTATTTGTTTCTTTACACCTCTGCTTCTACAGCTCAGCCTCTGTGTTTGTACTTTGCACTCAGAATGCACGTATACTCCCGTTTGAAACAACCAGTTGCACATTGTACGTTTAAAGAAAATATAAATTTTCATTGGAGTTGCATTTGCAACTCTGTTCAATGCATTGCTGGTCTTTTGCCTCTGGTGGTTAATCTAAAATTTCTCCTCTGAGGGGATGTAATGGATTTTCTTGTGGCCGCTGTGGATGTCTGAGTTTCCTCTGCAGGTTAGGTCAAAATGAATTTTAGGTTCTGTTGTTTCTTAAGTTTTGCACTATTATTGAAAGTTAGATAGTTGCATCAGAATGTCATGATTTTGGGGGTGGACGTTTTTATCTTTTTTTTTTTTTTCTGTACAGGTGGATCTCTAGCCCACAGGCTAATTTGAACCATGACCAAAGAAATTTATCTGCCTGAGCTCACAGATAGCCTGAAACAGCTGCTTTGAGATGTGAATTGCATCGCTCATGTCAAGGAGCTACCAAAACCAAAAGCCACTTCTCTGAAGCCCCCTTTTGAGAGAACGCTGTGCATATGGCCATCGAAGCCTAAACAACCAAGGAGCTAAGGAGAAAAGGAGTCTTTCCTGTTACAGCCTGGGGGAAAGAATCAGCTTATTCTCTTGATAAGTGTAAATAGGAATGCTTTCACACCTTCCTTTCTGAGCAGGAAAGAGCTGCCCTCTGTCAATGTCAAAATCTTTCCTGAGAGTAGCATATTAGCTATTTTGAATTTGAGAAATGTGATCATCTACATTAAAGCAGCATTTCTTAAAGTGACTGAAAGTCCAGTGTCCCTACCTGGACATGTTTAGCCAAAATCACCTTGAAATTCCATACATCTCTTTCCATTTTAACGTCTGTAAGATTTAGTAGAACATGTTTCATTTACCAGCGTTACTTTTTTTTTAGAATAGTTAAACAGTTCTCATAATAATAGATGAGGAATTTAAGCAGATAAACTATTAATACTAATGGGATTAATTCCCTAAGAGCAAGAGAAAGCTTTCAGAAAATACCTTCTGCCTTCGTAAAGTAATTAAACTGTAGTTAAAGTTGCATTATTCACTGTTAATTAGAGGTGAAAAACAGCACTAACATCTCCAATTAGTTTTAAAATAATACTAGTTTGAAGAAAATACCTGCACTTCAATTTCCTTTAACTAAACATTTCAAGGAAGATTCTCCCAGATTCGAGAGGAGGGCTGTAGGCAGGATCCTCTTCACACCCTGTGATCAGTGTAGGAACCACTAAATCACACTCATGGAGACTAATTTAAGGGCAAATACATGATATGTTTCTGTCTCTGTTACTAAAAAGAAGTGATGTCCTATATTGTTCTCGCAACAGTCTAATTGACTCTAACTTCCTTTGAATTTATGAGGGGTTATTTAAATTTCTGAAGACTAGAGTGTAAACTCTTTGAGGCCAGTATTGCATGCTGCACCGCACTTACTGTACTGTGAATTCAACCAGAATACAAACAGTCTCTGAAACTTGCCCCAGACAAGTCAGCTCAAGTTGAGGGACATGTGTAAACTTCTACAGGAGACCCTAAAAAAGCTCCTTTTGGGAGCTCCCCTTTTTTCTGTGATCAACCCAGTGACAGCACGTGCAGCACTGGCTCTACAAGGATACAAGCCAGAAGTAGGGATTTTTTGTCATTTAAGAGTTCTGTGTTGCCACTGAACATGGGAGTCATCTTCAATGTAAAATCAATAGTATTAGCTGTGTCTTTAGTGGATTTATGGAAGAGCTATTGCCTTGTTTCTGGATGCCATACATCTTTGTTCTTGGCTTTGTGACCTGCTTAGTGCCATAGGAGTCCCGCTGTTTCCTCACTGCTGTTCAGTCTGTAAAAGAGCTGGGGACTGACCCATTAATTTAATTGATCATTACGATGAAAGCATTGCAAGCCTTAGAATCTGATCAGGCCGGGCTGCATTTACAGCAATAGGTTATTTTCATTAGAAATGTCTATTTATCAAAGCCAAAATTTATTTTGGAAATGTATAAGACTCGGAGAAATTTTGGGAAGGAAGTTTATATAGGTGTTGCATGAAATTTCTGACCTGATGGAAAAAAGTTCAAGTCCTTGCTCTTTTCTGAGTCAGACTCTGGTTATTTTGGTTTTTTTTCAGTTTTTTTTTCCATATCCAGGTTCAGACCCTGAATTGGTAAACCCCACCAGTACTGGGGAGACAGAGGAGACAACAGCCTAGACTAATGTGGTTAGGTGCTTGCGTGAAGAGGGAAATTTCCTGGAAAACCGGACATGAATTAGCATCTCTGTACAAAACTGATGTGTTCTGGTGTGTTGGGTTTTTTCCCTCAGCCTAGCAGGGCACACGTGAGCCCTCAGGCCAGTAAGTGGGGACTATGTGCTCTAAAGCCTCGTAGTTGAAGTAATTGATGTCTGCCTTATTTGTCTAGTGTGGGTTTTACCCTACATTTTACATTACTTTTGTTTACCAGGATTCTTTCCATTTTCAGAGATTTTTAACACTTGTATCTAGCTGACAACACAAAATGTCGCGCAGAAGGGGAGGCTGGTGCCCACGGCGTGGGAGCATCTGTGCAGTCCAGTGCCGGGGCACCCCAGGCTCAGCCAGTGTCCCCAGGTGCCTTGTGGCAAAGGCAGCTGCCAGCAGACCCTGCTCTGTGAGCAAGCTGGGAGCCGGCGGGGCAAGGGAAGTGACTTCTTCCCTCTCTTCAGCCATTTGTGACACCACAACTGAGGGGCTGGCTCCATGCTTGGGGGTCCCCATCACGAGACAGACACCAGCCCAGCAGATGGGGCTCTAAGGAGAGCGGTGAAGGGATTGTACTGCCCCTGGAGCCCAGTACCCCAGGGGCTGGTTATGGGGGCTGTGCTGTTGAACATCTAGAGGAGGCAACAGAGCGCTCTATCCTCTAGTTTGCAGATGACACCAAACAGGGGGACCGATAAACGCACTCGCAGGCAGGGCAGTTGTCCAGAGCAATGCAGACAGACTGGAGAGATGGGCCAGCAGGGACATTGTGAAATTCAGCAAAGGCGAGTGCCAAATGTTGCACCAGGGAAGGAGAGAAGCCTTTGTGAGAATACTGGCTGGGGTCTGAATGGAGGGGGAGCAGCTCTGCAGAGAAGGACCTGGGAGTCAGGCTGGACATGAGGCAGCATGTCCATGGACTGTGCATGGCAGAGGAGCTGGAGTTCCTAGGTTTAACTTCTAGTCCCTTAGACAAATGCAGCAGTAGGACCTTTGATTGGTAGGTTTATTTTCTGTTCTGTTTAAGTGAAAGTTAGTCTAGATTAGAGACTACCACAGGTTGAGGATTATAGGCTGTCTTGGAGGTCACAGGCAGTGGCATCACTTGTCTTAACTGGGTGGTGGGTGATGTTGCAGCGGAGTTAATATTGATTGGAGTCACTGAACTTTGATCTAAGAATTCGTTCTTGAAATTGTAGAGTCCTGACTAGCCATTACAGCCTGAGGAAAATTGACCCAGATCAAAAAGAGTATTAAGGAATATATCTTTCTGAAGGACAGAGTTTGCACTATGAATTGCTTAAAAATGCTAGGTTCTTAAAAGATAAAAAGGACTTCTAGTTTTTAACTTTTCCTTTGACAAGCATGGGTAATTTTCCAGAAATAATAAATCCTGATAGCCCAGCAAACTAGAAAAACAGAACTTCTGCAAATATACTTGATCGAAAGTCTGTGCTGAGGAGTAAGGTTCTGCAAAAGGGAAAATAAGAAAGTGCCTAGGAAGCAAATGCATACGTTTAGCATAATATGGTCTACATGTAATCTATATCCTAGTCACTTCCTCTCTAAAATTACAGACCTGAAATGTATATTCATAAGCTTTCAGACAGTGCCTAGTACAATGAAATTACGAAGGTACTTGATTCCTCTGAGTACTACTGCAATGTAAATTTTGAATTGTAGTGAGATAACTATGTGAAAGGGCCGTTGGTTTGAAAAGTCAAATATCAAAAAATTAGAAGAATCCAAAATGTGTGCTTTTAAGTCTCAATGTACCAGTTTAACCCTGCGGAGCAAAAGCAGTATGCAGCTTCCTGAGCCCTAGTCTACCATAGCCTATAAGGAAAGGTCAAGAGATCTCATGGCAAAGGCCACTGAATGCTTCAAAGGAGCAGTTGTGCTTCATGACGGTGAGCACATGGCGACCAGCAATGGGCATGCCATTTGCCCTGTGGCTTAGCTTTATGTTGCCATTGCTATATTATGCTTGTGTTGTGATTTCAGCATGTTGCTGTCTCACACTTCTAAGTCAAAATGGCTTGTAACACCAAATGTATCAAATCAGTAAACTCAGTGTTAAAGCATTAAACCCACCTTGTGTGGAATATCTAAAAGAACTTGGTGAGAGACTGGTGGACTCTGACACCATGAGAGGTCTGGAAATAGTTCAAATGAGGCAATTTCATGCATTATTTATAAATGCATTGTAGCATCCTGATAGCAGATTCTGCTCAGTAATAACATATTTCTGTGGTATGCATTTTTTTTCATTGCAATGTGGATCACTTTGTTCTAGAACACTACATTTTCCAGGACTTGAATAAGTAGTAATGGGTCATATAAACTCATTAAATAGAATGGATTCAGCCATAAACTCAATATTTGTAATTCTACTCCAAGAAAAGTAAAACCTTTTGTGAAGTACTTGAGAAAATAGCAAAGCATTATTAGACTATTCCTGTTTAGTAATGGTCAAAATGATTATTCTTTCACATATGAAGTGTGTGACCAAATGAAATAGAAACTAAATGATACATTTCAGGTTATTGTCCAGATACAATCTAAAAAGATGTGTCTGAGTGCTTTGAATATTTGTCTGGGCTAAGAAAGGTGTGAAATTAAAAGAGACATTGTCTTTCCAAAGGTTTACTCCTTTGTACCTTGTTTGTTTTTTTTTTTTAGCGTCTGGCATCTTAGCTATACTACTCATTTGGCCATGTATTGGAAATATCTAAAAAAAAAATGGATTTAAATCAAATAAACACTCTCTTTCTTTGCCTCTTCTTCTGTGTGAGTATACCACTGAATATTTTTGGTGTTAAGACTTATTTTTCATCATTTGCTGTAGTACAGCTTAACAGTTCCAAGTTTTCTTTAACATCTGTTTATTTTTTCGAAGCTCTATTTAATATAACCCTTTATGTCCCTACTACAAGTTAATTTTCTTGTGAGGACTGGATTAAGTTTGATCTTAGCCTACATCAGTGATTGCTGAACCAAGTAGGATAATTTGCAGCATAAATTCATAAATCACAGTCAAGTCAGCATCACTTTGTGTGAGAACTTTAGTATGTTGGTCATGTTTATCCACCAAACCACTGGTGATTTAGGATAAGGTTGGGCATTCAGTTCATAAATATCCATTGAAAGTATATAAGCTTAATTAAAACATATAAATGTAATTACTATTACAAAAAGTTTAGAAGCTACAATGTCAAATGCAACTGTGGCTTCACAAACTTTGCTTAGAAAAGTGATCACATTACACTAATAACAACAGTTATAACTAGTACGTCATATCACAGTTGTAGTATGTGTTAAAAAACTGAGCTGTTGGAAAATGTTAGTCATAGTAATAACAAAAAAAACTCTTAGCACATGTAATTTATAAGATGTTCAGAAAATTGCTTCATAAATAAGCCCTTTAACCTGACCATTTGGAATACTCTGTGGCAGATTCTTTTTTATTTCAAAGAAATCTCAGAATATATCAAGTGGATCTTTGTTCCCTCATTTACTCTGTAGAAAACATCTTTAACTTCACCTGGAATACTGCCCATATAAATAACGCACATACATATGTTTATGTATATATTTGTATTAAAAAAATAGACCCATATAGAACAAACCAGCAGTTAAGTGATCCACAATATCCAAGTGAAGAAGCCCATTATACTTCTGAGAATTGATGAGTGACTTTTCAGATGAGAATATAGTGTTTTTTCTCCTTTTCATGAAAAAGCTCGTAAATCTTAAGTGGAAATATTCACTATCTCTTTACATAAGCACTTTTATTTTCTCTAGTTATGAGGTTAATAAACTTGTCAGTTTAAGACAGATTGACTGATGGCCATGGATAAGCAGAAAGTTTCCCCAGCACACTTGGACACTTGACCAGGGATCATTTGCAACAGATCTCTATCATCTGTGTCTCCATAGAAGAACTATACTGCAGAGCACGATGTTTCCACCTCTGGGTGAAGTGGTTTGATTTCTTTCCATGAGCCCTTCTAAGACCCCATCTTCTTGTTTTCCCTTCTAGAGTATTTTTCTTTTTTTTTATGGCTTCCTCAGGGCTGCAGTCCAGCTCTATAGGTTTTTTTACTTTTTTTTTTTTCCTGACAGGCTAAAGATTGGCATTGCTAAAAGCTTACACATGCTGCATCGATCTTCTTAGTAATTATTCCTTACCCTACCCATTAATATTAGTTAAACATAATTATCCTTGCATAAGTTACTATGCTGCCTGTTAGCATCTGCCAATTGGCCACTATGTGCTTGCCTTAAAGACATAGCCCCAAGATTACTGAGAAAAATTAAGAACAGTTACAAGTTATCCATATTCTCTGCTTCTAAGCAGGAAAAATAGTGTTGCTGAAGAACAGCTGTTTTTACCCCCTCTGTTCTATCAATTATCTGAAGAAAGGAATGGCAGATGCAGGAGGGGTAAGAAGAAAGTGCCATCTAATTCCTGGGTAGTCACTGAAATGGGTTTATATTTCCGTTGAGCAAAAATTGAATAATCTCAAGTTTTTGTAGCACAGCAGAAGGAATATATTTATATAATTGTGCCCTCCAAACACAGCTCTGTGAAAACACTGTGAACTGGAAAATAACTTGAAAAGTAACTTGAATTAAGTCATTTTACGGACGTGAGTCTGCTGTTCTCTAATGTTTTCTGCAACATAATACTTAACAATGAAATTTGAGGAGTATAGGTTTTACCCCCAAACTTACTAAAATTATAGGGGTACCCCAAAAGACAAATAAACCAATGTAGTTTGAAAGTATCTGAATTATATAGCTGTTACTTCTGTTCTTTAAAACTACACATCAAAAATCAAATCAGAATGTATCAGAATAAAGAGAGTAAGAAAAGTAAAGTGAAGCATAACATTTTTAGGGTGAAAGAAAACTGAGTTATGCTAACTGACCCTGGCCTGAAGAAGATACATGTTCATTAAAAGATTAATGAGGGTGATGTTTTAGTGAACTTTTCTAAGAAGAGATTAACAGGGGTACTTTTAGAAATATAATTTCCTTTACCTGGAGCCGACTCAGTGCCTGAGCGACATCAAGGAACGCCGAGCAGAAGGCTGTAACTTGTGACCACCACCTGAACTGTGCCTTCACTGAATGAGAGCTTACATTTAACGTGCTGCTTTCCCCGTGCTTTGCTTAACAGGTGAGTAAAAAGAACAGTGCCTAACTTTGCCTTGTCCTACCATCCTCACAGGGTCAGGAGATGGTTACGTTGCATGGACCGTGAGTGATACATTATATTTTCCTTTACCAGAAGCTGGACTATAGATGCATTTGAGATTCTGGAAGGATTGTCTTCTACATCTGCCCGTCCTAGCCCTCCTTTCTTCAACAATGCCACACACTGTGGGGCTGAGCAGGGAGTGATGGAGAAGTTCAGTGCAGGAGTGGACTCTCCATGGAGTCAGCTGCAATGTGTTCAAAGAAGAACAGATGATGTTAGAGGTTTATGCCAAAGATGAAATCATCCGCCATCATCTACAGCACAGCATTCTCTTGTCTTCTTTCCTACCCACTTTCTCCTGCATTGCTTTGCACAGCCTTCTCCCTCTAAAAGCACCTGCAGTGGCAACGTGAAGGGGCAATCATCTGCTATATTTTTTCTCTTCTGCTGAGAGCAGCAGCATAGGAAAGCGAATTTTAGTCTTCCCAGTTGAGGCAGTGGAAGAAAAGCATCTCCTGCACATCCTTTAGTGGGGCTGGTGAGCAATATGAGTAAGCCTGAGGATTTTAGGGTACATAGGATACCTATGTTTTCAACAGTAATCTGTGATCTACCTTACTATGACAGTGGCATATAGCAGTGCTCTGCCATAGCCATGCAGTACAATGCACATTGTCATGCCTCATAGTGGTTAAGCAGATCAAAATCCCTTTGTAGGATAAGCAGTAGGCATGACTCTACCTAAGAATATGTATATGTAAAGCATGACTTGCTATATTGCTACAGCATATCTGCAACCTGAATCCTTGGTTCAGATTTGATTTTTTTTTTTGACAAGCTTGACAACAGTGATGAAAATTAAGAGAGTATATGTGGGAGAGGAGAGAATTCTGTATATAACAAGAATTTTAAAAGAGGAATATTGTACAAGATCTATATATTGAATACTGTAAAGTAAGTAGACATTGTGAACATTAGGAAAGTAACAAAGCAGAAAACAAAATGTAAAAGCAGAATATTTAAAATTGACAAAAGATATACTGCAGCCAACTCAAACACTTCGTTACTGACAAATGTCATGGAGTCAGAAAGTCCAGCAGTCTTTGAAAGGGAATTGCAAGATTTACTATGATGACACAGGAATATTATGGAAATGAGAAAAAGCAGGGCGAACCAGATGCAGCATTTGCTATATATGTACTTTGATTGAAAGGAAAGTGCAGAACAGTATCCATTACTAATACACCATGTCTACAATACTTAATGCATAATATTACAGCATCACAAGAGCATAATGTCATTACTGTCAGCTGTAAGTGAGCTATACCCAAGGCCCGATCCAAAGTTCACTGAATATCAATAAAAAGACCTTCAGTGACTCCAATATGCTTGGGACCAGCTAGTACAGAAATAAGGGAATGGATATGCTACTCCTGCCCCTAATAGCTTATCTAATTAACAGTTGGTTGCAAAGACCTTTTAGAGGTGGTTGCAGCAGCCCAGTGATAACCAAAATGCCACATGCTGTGGAAATGCCACTCTGGGTTTACTCAGACCCTGACACAACCCCGTGTTACTGCCAAGAGAGCGAAAAGCAGTTAGGTCTTAGCTACTACTGAAATACCTGTAAACCAATTGTCACAGTCTCTGAGCATGTTCAAATGACTTTTCCTCATGTCCTCACATGTCTTTGTAAGGACATACATAAGCCCCCAGATGAAGCCAGCATTTGAGCCCCTCCTTGGCTAATACTGAGCTCTTAGGAAAGGCATTTGGGCCCAGGCTCAAGCTTTGGGCAATTTGTAGAGTGTGATAGTGAAGTTCAAGCTCTTACATGATTTCTTGTTACTGGCATTTTTTGAGCATGAATGGACTGCAAATGAAGTGGGACATGTGTGTTCAACTCAAACTCCTTACCATATAACCCATAGTACCTTGCAGCACCATCATGAGACCAGTATTAGACAGGCAAGTCTGCTTTAGGATGACTAAAGTACTGGAAGAAACACAGAAATACACCATTTCATCCTGGTCTGATCCAAGTTCTCGTTCAAAAACTAGGGGAAAAAGCATTGTGTAGATATACGTTAAGTGTTCAAGATGAAGCACTGGAAGGACTTTCCTTCCAGAAATCACTACAGCCACATCTACACTAGTTAATGAAACAATGCCGGAGTACAGGCTTGAGCGCTGGCCTGAGGTGATCCGTACTGTATGTTACGTGCTCCTTGCACATTTTTGACCTCTGCTGCCTAGCTTCTTACTGGGTAGTGCCTGGGCACTGAGGGATAGATGTGCAAGGGGACAGTCCTCCTAAGGTGGTGCAGACAAAGCCACTTTGGGGAGGGGAGAGAGGGTCACCTGGAGATGAAGTGTGCTGTATCATTTGGCCTCACGTGTCCAATGAGTGCTCCTTGGCCCTCTTTTAAAACATGTAGCCAGTAAGTATACCAGATTTATCAAAGAAAAATCTGGAGGAATATGTTAGCTGGTGATAATGACCTGGTATACCAAAGAGTTTCTTTCAGAAATGAACTTTATGCTGCAGTTGTCAATGTAACGGAGACTGTGTAATGATGAATAGTATAGTTAGAGAAAATACATTGTGCTTTCTTGCTTGCCTATGTTAGATTTATTCTACTGCTCTGCTACGCACATATGTCGAGAGAAATGAGAATTGTATAAAACTAGTTGCAAATGAGAGTTCAGCAATGCTGTTAAAAAGTTCTCTCTGCCGCACAGACATGCACCTTCCCATTGAATCCAGAAAAGGTTATTACTTTTATTGTCATATTATATGGAATGAAAAGCAAGATGCAGCACTTTTAAATGTTCGTATAGGATATTCTTGGGCAGGAAATGTGTAAGGTCTGGCTATACTTTTAAAGACAAAAGGATGCTTAAAAAGGGCTGTGGGTAAGAAAGTTTTGGAAACATGTGGAAATACTTGTGCTGTTTAACCGGCACCTTTTGAGAGCCTAGATTTAATCTTGTTGCCCTAAATGAGACATTTGGTGTTAGATCTCGGATTGAAGTCTGCCTCACTACGTAAGACCATGGATTTGCACATAAGTTAAGGTAAAACAAAAAAGTATTTCTTTGCTTTAAAGATCTTTGAAATTTCCCAATATCCATCACTAGAAGAACGAAGCAGTGAAAGAATGGCTACATTTGTTCCTTGAAGTGTTTTAACAGTTGTTTTAGCAGTTTCATTACACTAGCTGCCCTGTTTTCTTTGTAATCATTTAGTATGGAGACAAAATATTCTTTATATTTATAAAAAATATCTAACGTCTGTAAACAGTAGCAGGGATCTCCTTTCTTAAGCTGTGAGTTCAGCATGCTGTGAGTTTTAATAAAGCCATTATAACTGGCTACTCAGTTCTCTCAAGTGTATCATTTTTTTTCTTTTAAAACGTTAATAGCAACGTTTTTATTGTGAAGGTTCTCCTTCTTTGAAGTACTAATATTATTCTCTAGATATCTGAAATATTTGGTGCTATTTTTCATACAACAGCTGTTATGGAGACTGAAAGGCGCACGGACTGCAGAAGATCCAGTCTTACCTGGAAGACTCAGACATGCTAGGGGCGAGGACTAGGTCTCTAACATAATGATGCATCAACATGAGCTATCAGTTTAAGGACATTCACCACTGAACATTACTTGCTGATGTTAGGTAACTAACATACCTAATTCTCGGCTAGAAAAATACGTAAGATCCTCACTTCCACATAGTAAGTTTTGTTTCCTTGAAGAGATACGGGTATCTAAGACCAGGATGCTCAAAAGCCTGCACTCTAACTGGGGGTCCCTTCATCTAGCTAGTAGGAAACACAGAAGTCTCTTAAGTAGCACCATCCTTAGCATTTAGCCACCTAATGCTGGACCCGCAGGGGTTTAGGGTTTCATTGACCTGAAACATTTTAACATTAATTTTAAGTGCCTATGCCCTTCCTATACAAACAAAAAAGTGTAGAACAGCCTTTAATTTCAGAGAGCTGTAGAAGGAGGGTGTTGTGCATTCTCTGTTATTCAAAACCTGAGGGAACACCATGAATTTTATAGTCTGCACAAGAGAGCTGGAAGACCAGCGTCCAGTGCCCTGCTCTGGCTGACAGCGTGTAACTCGTCTTTTCCACAAAGTGAACGTTCTCCTTGGCCCAGCAGGTATTTAGTTGTTCTGCGCAAAGTTAAACAGCAAGAAAGATAGAAAAAAAGGGAGGAAAAAGGTCCCATCCTAGAGCAGTTTGTAGGAAGGTTGCGCAGCTACCTTGTGTGGGAGAGCACATGGAGGACCCTGACACCAAAGCGGTGCTCCAGGTACTGGGACAGGTCTGTGTTGCTCCATTTTTGTCCAGAGATGTAATACTCTGGTCCAGAATAGAAATATGAGGGTTTTTATTTTCTTTACTAGTTCTTGGCTGCTTTACAGGATGTCATTTAGGAAGTAGGCCACTATTATTGTGGAGCAATTGGCTACAGTCAAAATTTAACCTCAGATATCAATAAACTTCTCACACTTTTTATTGCTTTTGAGCTACATTCTCATTTGTTAAGACGAATAGTGTCTTAGTCTGTAAGCAGTAGCTGAAAAATATGTACAACTTCCCTGTGGCTAGGAGTACTTAATTATCTCCCTGAATATAGAATACGTTTGTGTTGTTATGCCTCAGTTCACAAAAAATACAATATATATCTATATTTTCAGAACAAATGGCTTGTTTTAGACAAGACGAGAAAGAGATTCTTCATACAGTGTCATATGTGTCAGTCCACAGAAAATTTCATAACTGTTTACCTCCACTGAAAGCAGAGATGATTGACATTTCATATATAAGTGGAAAAAAGGAATACCAATCTAAATAGAATTATACACAAATATCAGTTTCTGAAATACGAAGATGGAAACAGCTAAGGAAAATTGCATCTTGTATGACCTAGAATCCTCGGAAACCTATATAACTTTCTTAAAGTATATGCATGAAATGAGTTCAGATTTATTATAATTTTGTAAGTCACAGAAGCCACAAAATCCAGATGGTTTTACTTTCTTTGGTCTAAAATGGTAAAATTGATGATGAGTCATACATAAGAACTGTAATTTTTCTGACTCAGCATTGAGGATTCAGAAGTGTCCAACCAATATAAAAGTTAGGTTTCCAGCATGGCTGCAACACTGTCAAGTATAAAGTAAGCAAACAAATGCAAACACATTTTGTGTGCGCAGTAATTACAATCTGAGTCTGAATCTTCTGAGGCCTTGGAACAAGGGCAGCAATTACAGGATATATACTGCTTACCTGGGGACGGTGAGGTGCAGAAAGTCCAGATGTAGTTCAGAAACGGAAGGCAACCAGTGGCTTCCCAGATGATCTGTTGAGGAACAGTGGTGGGCTTGGTGTGCAGCTGCATCCTTTAGGTGTCTGGCATTTGCCGGCTTGTTTCCTCATACTGCTGGGGATTTCCTGTGCAACCTCTGCGCCAGCTCTGCCCAGCTGCCAGTAACCTCCGTGCAGTCCTGGCACAGGGATTGCTCTTGAATTTTTCATAAAGTTACAAGCAGGTCATTAACCACTACTGAGCCCTTCTGTCAAGAACGGAAATAGCCTGCCTAGAGTTCAGTTCATCTGGAAACTGACTGATCTCACAAAAAGCTTTTGCAAGCTTTTCCCCCTAAGTTTTCTAAGATTTTTCAAAATCTTTATTATAACAAGCACTAAACCTTTCAACTCAACTTTAGTTGGTAAACTTTTAAATATTCTTTATTTCACCTTAAAATCCATCAGGCACTCTGCAGCTACCAGAATTTGGATTATTTGTCTGTATTTCCAGTCATTGCCTTAAGGCAACCTCAAACTTCAACTGAAGTGTCATCAGACTTCATGATGGCATATGATTCAGTTCTCAGCTTCCTAAAATTTTCTGATTGCCCCCTTCTAGTTGGACAGGGATGCTTGCTGGTTGTGGTGGCTTGACCTTGGCGGGCTGCTAGATGCCCAGCCAGCCGCTCTCTCACTCCCCCTCCTTAAACAGGACAGGAGGAGGAAAATGATTGAAATAGCTCATGGGCCGAGATAAGGACAGGGAGATCATGCACCAGTTGCCATCATGGGCAAAACAAACTCAACCTGGGAAGCTTAATTTAATTTATTGCCAATTAAAATAGAGTTGATAGTAAGAACCAAGAGACAAAAGTTAAAACACCTTTCTCCCATCCTCCCATCTTCCCAGGCTCCACTTCACTCCTTCATCCCCAGCTCCTCTCCCCCATCTCCCCCATGTGGCACAGGGGGATTGGGGATGGGGAATGGGGGCTGCGGTCAGTCCATAACAGCTCCTCTCTGCTGCTCCTGCCTCCTCACGCTGCTCCCTGCTCCGGCCTGGGTCCTTGCCAGGAGCTGCAGTCCTTCAGGGTACACCTGCTCCAACGTGGGCTTTCCACGGGCTGCAGTTCCTTCAGTAAAACATCCACCTGCTGTGGCGTGGGGTCCTCCAGGGGCTGCCAGGTGGACATCTGCTCCACTGTGGCCCTTTCCACAGGCTGCAAGGAAACACCTGCTCTACCATGGTCTTCTCCAGAGCTCCTCCTCCCCTCCTGCTGCTCTCCCCTCGGGGCTTGCAGGGCTGTTTCTCTCACTCTTTTCCTCACCCCTCGCTGCTGGGCAGAATTTTGCCCTCACACAGGCTTTCCCCGAGGCGCCACCACCTTGGCTGCGGGGCTGGGCCGTGCCCGGTGGTGGGTCGGTTGGAACAGGCTGGACCAGGCTGGAATTGGCTGTGTCCAGCACGGGGCAGCCCCGGCCACTTCTCACAGGGGGGTGGCCCTACAGCCCCGCATGGCCAGCCCAGCCTGGGCACCTGCACCCCCTACACATTTTCAGTTTCCTTCCAGTTCTCTGGTCTTGATTTATTTTTAACTTGCACATTATAGCCCAACTATCCTATGATCAATAAGTAAAATTCAAAATTACCTGAAGTTGACAGGCAAAATTTGAGATAAGTTACTTCCATACAGGTATATATCCTCCTATATAAGATCCTAGTAAAATTTAGATCTGCTTGGAAAAAATCGAACCTCTTTTGCAGAAACTGGTACCAGAGAAATGCTTCCATTTGTGTCGTAGCCTGGCACATGTCTGAGAAGAGAGTTAATTTGTGGGGAAAAAGACAGATCGTCCTGCACGTCTGCAGGATCTTGTCACCCCGTACGCATTTTGTCAAAACCAAGACCAGATTATTTTTTTTTGGTCTGCTGTGTTAACGTACTACCTGAAAAATTAAGCACAGGGAAAAAACTGGTTTGGATATAATACTGCCATTGTGAAGGGAGGCGACAATTGCAGGCAGCGCTCTGCCAAAACCCTGAAAGGCCAAAACACCCCAAAAGCAGTAAAAACAAGGGATCGATTTCTGCTTGAAATGTTTTCATGTCGTTTTTCAAGCTCTCAATGAGAGGCCGTGCTTCTCTCCCAAAGTGCCATGGTAAGATGAATAATAAATAGACTTCAGCGTTTGAGCCCAACAACTGAAAAAGTTTAAGGGCAGAGAGAGGGAATGCTGAAGAAAGGAACCGCTGATCCAGGATGATAATATACAGGCAAATGGGAAAACAACTGTTTATGAAGGGGGGATGGGGTTGGTTTTCTGTCAGCCAGGCCCTGTATGAGCAGATCTTTCGAGAATAGATCGACTTATTTTTTGCAATCGGACTAATTATGAGTACATCCCATAGGTATTTTCATAGTTAGCATCTCACAATATGAGCCAGAGTCATTAGTGAGGTGTTATGTTGGACTGTGAAAACTTTTGCTTCAGGTAAAAAGGAACTTCCACTTCAGATACACTTCTCATGGTGACTGATAGATGCTGGTTCCCTACACAGCGTTCGTTTCTGCCAGGGCTGAGCCTGTGTGACCTTCTTGCAGCCAGAGCTCAGGCTGAGGGGTGTTGTAGTAGTTAGTTCTGATTCAAAGAGAGATTTGGCCACAGCTGCCACGTGTTCGTACTTCTATCAGCTGGGCTTTGGTTTCAATGGAAAATGAAGTGGAAATGGTGGCCAGACCTTATAGAATAACTTTTTAAGAGATAAATTGATACAACCATGCAACTTAATTCTACATTGTAAGACAATCAGTAAGGGTGCAGGAGTTAACTGGGTTCTGTAAATATGTAGTAGTACATGGTTCCTTTCCTGTTATTCCCTTAGAAACAAAGAGCAAGTTCAGAAGTTACAGCATTTGCTTTCTGTGGGTTCAAACACTGTGTTACTAACATTAAATAGTAAGTAAAGCAAATATTCAGACTGATATGATCTAAGATGTAACATTTGTTTGTAAACATCAGGAGGTTAGCCTTCTCTTCACTTCTCCTCCACACGTCCCTGGCACTTCAGTTCAGCTGGGGAAAAAAAGCAATGCACCAGAGCCACAGTTCTTCACCCGGCATTGGATTTTCATCATCTTCCTCCTGGAAGCTGATGGAAGTTCCCTGCAGAGCAGAACACAGCAAACCTCTCTGGAGAGAAATTACACCTTTCAGGCACAGAAAACACAGCCATTTGCTCTCTTTTGAGTGCATCTACCTTGTTATGTGAGTTTGGATTGGTAGTACAGCTTCAGAGTGCATTTCTCAGTCTTCCTTAATGATCACGCTTCGATTCACATTATGGAGGGCTCCCTGAACACATGGATTTGATCCCTTTGGCATGAAACTAAACTGGAAGGTGCAGTCCAGGTGCCAATAGGTGTGCAGCTCATTGGACCAACTTCAACCTGGCTGAAGGAAGACATCCTCAAATGTGTACTGCAAGGACGGAAGGTTCTCAGAACCCCCCAGTTTACAGATCTGCTCTCGCTGGTCTTTGATACCTACTAATGCAAACATAGCCTTTGTGGCAACCTGCCTTGACCTCAGCAATTCATCACCAAGTTTTCATGTCTACAACTACAGATGTGGCTTTGAGAAATTGTGGGTGCTGCCACATGCTCTGTGAAGTGAGCAGGTACATTGGGCACAGTCAGTTCAGGGCACATCTCTCATCAACCAAGGAATATTTTGGTGATTTGAGGGGACAGAAGAGTGGCTGGATGATCAACATCTCTTCCTTTTCCATGTGCCATGCTATCTTGAAATGCTGGAACAGCATAGGAATGGTTTTCTGGCATTTTAAGGCTTTTTGCCAATGTTTCAGGTAGGACAAAGGAAATTACGTGTCGAAAATGCCAGGGCCTGGAAGCTGGTAACTTGCCTTTTCCTGTTTTTTATAAAGTCAACAAGAGGGATCCTGGCTTTTTGACTCAAGGCCAACCCTGGTGCTAAACTGTAAATCATGGAGAAACCACAGTTCCTTAAATACTGCTGCAAGACATTTTATAATGGAAAAATGCTGATTATCTTAAAGGTCTCACCACTTCTTTCCTTGCCATGCAGAGTTTAAAATAATACAACGGAGCTTGCTGAGTCACTTCAGAAGAAAATGCTGCTCTGCTGAAAACATAATTGGAACATTACTGTCCAGAATAAATTAGCAAAAAAAAAGTTAGGAGCAATTGAAAGGTGGTGGGAAGATGCTGCACCAAAAGTTGCATTTCTCTGATAGTTAGAATGGTCTTTGTCACAGGTTTTATTTTAAATGGATGATAAATGAAGCAGACTCTAAGCACTGGATTTTTCAGAAGAGTTCGGCAAGCAATTGACATGTAGACATACATCAAAATAGGCAGACATGTTTTCCAGAGAACCTGGATATAGAAACTGCTGGACGCTGGGCTCTTTGGAGCATGTCGGTCCGCTACGTTTCTGAGCATTTGGAAGTTTTGGTAAAATATTGCCAAACATATTCTAGACTGAGGACTTACCTAGACATCCAGTTGTCATTTCTAAATTTCCTTGTACCTACTCTTCTAAGATCAGCTTTTCTGAAGTAGTTTGCATATTATTACGCACAATGTATACAGCAGTTGGATGTATAAAAAGTAGTTAGTAGATCCTGGTCTGGATCTAACCAGGACATTGATGGGGGCAGCACAGTATCTCCAAATGCAGCAGGTTTTTTTCTAGATGACAATGGCCTTTTGTATCTTATGAGTCAACAAATTTATGAATATGTCTTAGAGCCTACACAGTACCTAACAAATACCTATTTTTATATCTTCATATTACATTTCTCTTAATTTCATATTAAATTTCCTTGCCTAATTACATTTTTTTTGTAATATTAAAAAGATTATATATTCCCTAACAAAGCTCTCACTGTATCTCATTAGTCAGATAGTTCAAACTGATTATAAGACATTTGAAATAGCAACATCATTCTATTGCAGTGCTGGATTATTTTGTTTCTCTCCCCTAGTGGAAAAATGCCTTTTCAACATTAGTAATTTATGTTCATTTGTCTAGCCATAAAAATAAGAATTTTTTGAACAAAAAAAAAAATTAGTTTATTAAAAATTTATCTCAGTTCTAATCCTTTCTTGTGAAGACATCTCGCACATCATTTGTCTCGGATATCGTAAATTAACAGGAGACTTTTTCTATTTCTCTCACAATAGTCTTTAGAACAGTGGAAGCAAATCAGCGGTATTGTTTTCTTCTCAGATGTCCAAGCGCATCTCATAGAATTAGATAGGATTGTTAGCTATGTATCATAGGTATTTGTAAGCTGCTTTTCAACTCAGCATCTACGTACTTAAAGGAAACAGGTGTTTTTCAAGTGGGTAGTTATCTCATCTTTTTGAAAAACATAAAGCTAAGTCCACATAAGTGTTGGTTGGGGGAAGATTCTGAAAATTGAAACCTTTTCATCTTAAAATAATGTAGAAAAAACCTGCCACCAAGACAGTGATATTTTAGAAGAGTGTTTATTGCCTAAAGGAGTCAGTCAGCAAATAACAAACATGTTCAGCAATAGTTTTCTAATAAAATACACGCTCACGTGCACTAGTGCTGTTCATCATCACTATGACTACAGTGTTCCTCACTGTTAAGCGTCTTTCATTTCAATCGTAAACTGAAATAAATCAGGGATGTGACAAATCCATTTCTCTCCTGATTTGTCAGAACCGGTGGCTCTGGTAAGCACCAGCTGCGGTATTTCTTGCTGTGCCAGCCTTGCTGTGGCCAGCGTCTCAGCCAAGGGGGGAGATCTGTCAAGCTACCCATCGAGGAGCTTTCAAACTCTTCCCAACTCCAAAAATGAAGGCCTGTGTAGCAGATGAGGTTTCCTTTTCCTTCCTGGCCCACCATCTGCCTTGCAGAGAGGGTGTTCAGAGAGGCAATGGAGGATGTGGCTTTGACAGCTCTGGCTACTGCAGGGTCCCAGAAGGCAAATAGAAGTTGGATTTTGATCCTGCCTAGAGGTGTGTATTGAAAGAAGGACCCCAAATCCATCTCTGAGACAAAGCTGCTGATTTGTCCTTTTTGGTTCTCTTGGTCGCAAGCCTGTCCTTCACATTCATGAGTGTGTGAGCAGCACAACCACAACATATGGGTCTGGTCCTGGAAGAGGAAGTGGAGACCGGGGTAGAAAAACGGAAAACATCCTGGTGGGGTGGGAGCCTCGTGTGTGATGAGGCTATGAAACCGTGCATATGCACTCTGGAGGTCAACTTAGAAGCTCCTTGTTTCTTAGTGTGAAAACAGCTTAAACATTTTCTCCTCAGCTACACTGACCGTATTTGGCTCTGAGCTCATCCCAGCAGCAGTTATGCCGGAGGAACTGTGATATTGTACAACATAAGGAGACTTTAGCAGCCCTTCCACCACTTGTTCCCAGGGATAGATTCTTGCTAAAAGTGGTATAATGTGAAAAGACAGTATGTGCAGGAAGCTGTTTCAAGCAATATCTTCCTCATCCACAGCGGTGCAAGCTGGGTACGTGTCTAGGGGTACTAGAACCAATACATCTAATACATCTATATGGAAAACATATTTTCCTGCATACTAAAATGTATTTCAAAGTAATGTACGTAAGTCATATAGATGTTGCACATTTCAAACACCTCAAGTGATATAAATAGAATTAAAAAATGGTAATATATCTTCTTGCTTAATTTAAAGCATTATGCTGAATAAACAGAAACATTTCTTATTCCAAGAACGGAGCCTTAAAAGTACTGGTCACTAATCAATGAAAGATTAAAAAAATGCTCCATAAAATTTAACTCCACTAATAAAAGCAAGTTTTTGCCCATTTCCCCTCAGCCTTCATGCAAAAGTTCATTGTGTGCAGATTGAAATTCAGAAGACGGTTCAGAACCAGTTCTCTTTCCTTCAGTAGCAATCGTATTGTCAAGCTCCACATGACACTCAGGATCATGTTGTGCTATTCCAGAAGGTATATAAATATCCAGAGCTGTGTCAACAATAAGTCCAGTACGTATTATGCTACTAGGCATAGAAAGTGCTTTGGTAAAATATGTCTTTTTAGAGCAATCTGCAGGTTTTGTGATGCTGATGCAATTCCATTTCTCCCTTTGTAAAATCAAGGAGTGTAGCAAGTTCAGGGTCTTGTGAAATAACACTCCTTTCATCATCTCAAGCATCAGTAGCATGCACGACCTGATGAAGAACAAAGGGATTAATGATATTCTGAAAGTTAACTATGACTCACGTCGGTATCCACAACATCATGTCTTTCAGGGAGAGAGGAAATAATCAAATATAAATAACATTTCATTGCATCTCTTGGGGCTGCACAACAGTCATATAATTTCTCTCTATGTAAGATGTAGTGCATCTCACTTAATAGTTTTAGCCAGTGCTTTCATATTGATTGATATATTTCAGCCAATTTAGCCTGCTCCCTACTTACAAGCAATTAGTGCCACTTCCCGACACGAAACACATATCCTGGGGTAGGGAGAAGGACTTATTTGAACCTTACAAGCTTAGAAGCATCCTGTGATACAGACTGAAGTTCCACATTTAAAAATTGTGTGCAATTGATACGATACTCCAATACCTACTGAACCTGCACCCTGATGCTGTCGGTATTTTCTACAAAAGAATCCTGACCATTAAATATAGAGCAATGCTGCTTCAAAAGCATAGTCAAATGCTGTACATTGAATGCATTTACACCAGCCACGTGCCTCTCAAAAGGAAAAGACAGCCCCCCACGCTCCCGGCAAGTGTTTGAGAAACCGGGATAGGTTGGGAGACAACAGGTTTCATCCCTACAACAGAGTCATCTGTGCCCAAGTCAAGTGGCAGAGCAGCCCAAAGAAGGAAAGCCCTGCAGCCTGCTGGTGGCCAGGAGAGCCTGGAGAGCAGCGCCCAGCCACCGAAACCCAGCAGAGCTGTCGCAGGAGTATCCCACAGAAGGAGCTCAGTCTTTAAACGGAAACTACTTTTAGTCTGTCAGAAGCGGGTGGTCTTTGAGCAAATAAATGCTCATTGCAATATATCCATCTAGGGAAACAGGCGTAACATCTCCCAAAGGGAAGCTGGGACAGGAGACACTGGTGCATATAAACCAACCCTGTGATTACAGTAAGTCGAGAGATCTGCACTCTCTGCAAAAAGTTATATTCATCTCTCATCTTTCCAAGTAGAAATTTCGCTATTGATATTAAGAGACTACTTATTAAATCACTTTGTCAAAAAGACTGAAGTTGAATTCAGACCTTTATTACAGTTGTGTAAGTGATTGATGGGAAGTGCTTGGTTAGCTAGATTTTTTTTTAAAGAATGGGCAAGCTGTTGCAAAATCATCCTAATTCACTACAAAACCACTATCACGCGTTGGCCAAAAGTGCCATATTTCCAGGTGCACCCTCACCAAGGTGCACCGGCTGTTGCTCATCAGTTGACATGACAGCTCACCCAATGGGTCTCGTCCTTATCTTGAAAACTTCCAGCAGACAGAAACACATGGAACAAGTTAGCTGATGCTCCGGACAGTCTAAATTCCTAATAGTCTCATATTTCTGGGCGCAGATGTAATCATATTAGACAGTTCCTATGGAAATTTATTCATTTGGCTTCATTATCCACCAAAGGAGATTTCACAATGTTCTGGAAATCCAATAAACCTCCCATTTATAAGTCATGGCTTGCAAATACTTAGAGATGTGCGCCACTGGAAAAAGCATATTACTATGTTAATGGACATACACCGAGCTGCCACAAGATTTGGAAGTTCTTTCTGAATTTTTGTGGAGAAGCAAGATAAGAAAAATATTATTATTTAAGAATGTCACTATTCTAGACCCTAATCTCTCATTAACCTGAACGTGCATTAGGTTAGAGTTGGCACCTTGCCTAATGATTATTTTATATGCCACAATCATTGTGCATGTTAAAAAAATACAGTTTCTGTTTCTCCTTCTTGACAGTTATTTTTTTCTAAGTATATAGTTACATATTAATATAATGATAATATAATTGCTTTTGTGCTTATAAGCATTATATATAATGTGGATCAAGAACAATGTAATCTGTCTCTTTTGTGTAAACATCATTAAAATAACTAAGACAATAGTTTGGACGGTTTGGTAATGATACAAGCATGACAAATACAGCTATTGATAACAACGCATATGGCTATGCTTGAGAAGGCTAACTGTATAATGATAGAAATCAATGTACAGCATCATGGAAATGGTTAATAAACTTTGAAAAGTTATGCAAAACTGGAGTGTGAGAGCAGCAGAAGGCTGGAGAAAATTAGACTGGGAAATGCAATGCAATATAGCAATAAAGAAAAGTTTATACATTTCTGAATTGCACACTGTCACAGTGCAGGGAAGTAATAGTCCCTTTCTGTATGTCTTTAGTGGGCTGACAAGCTGTATGCTGCATCCACTTGTGTGGTTCTGTAGCAAAAATTAAAACAAAATAAAATTGAAAGTACAGAGCCCCCTGACAAAAATGTTTAAGAATATTTTACTATGTAATGTACTACTAAAACCAGTCATTGGGGACAATTAAATGGAGCATAAAACATGTCATTCTTCAATCTGCTTTTACATTTTGATTAAGAATTGCAGATAACAACGTGAAGGGTATTCTCAAAGCAAGGGGCATAATTGGCAAGATCCCTGGTATTCATTAACTGAAGATTACACTTAAAGCAAGCTGAATACCCATCTGATTCAGAATACAGAGTGCTGTTGGGGCAATACAGCTCAAGTTCAGTGAAATATACTATGTTTTTGCCTTTGAGGATGCCAAAAGCTAAAAGCAGGATTAAAAAAAGGTCATTATTTTATGGATACACTGGAAGAACTGCAAAACTGAATACGGTGTGACCTTCTTGGCACTCCCAGGCACATACAGGTTACTATGTTGTGAATTAGCTGCAGTCTAGATATGATTCACTGGGGTCCAAGGTAACGAAGAATTGAAATGATTGTCTGATCAATAAGTGACAAAAACATTCATCAGCAGCTGGAGATCACTTTTACTGACCGGTGGTTAGAGTCTGGCAATATTTGAGTATGAGAAAGATCTCAAAAAATTAGAAGAAACTGAGAAAAGGGTAACAAACTGATTAATGTCCTGAAGACTTGATTAATGAGGAAAGGTTAAAAGACCTAAATATGTGAAGGTGCTAAATGACAGCTTGTATTTTATTATATAAGCCGAGAAAGGAGAAAAATTATTTGGAATGGATGAGTGAGAACCAAAAATCTGTATGCAATGACAATGCAAGATGGGCACACCAAGTGGGCACACATATTTGCGCCCTGGGAATGTTTTGAAGCTTCCACTACTGTTCCTGCCACCACTCTGAATAAAAGTCAACAGAAGGTGTTAGTGTTGGGAGGAACTAAAATGCACTGGAGAAGAGTGCATTTGAAACTGGGTTTTGAAAACTAAAGATTTTGCTTCCCGGTGGCTACAGAGTCCTTTGTGTTCCGTGGCTGTTGCTGAAAAAAAGAAATCTGTCTGTGCCCAGGTTTTCCCAGCAGCAAAATGGGCTCAGCAATATTTCTTGATTCATGGGGACATTGTGACAGGAAATTCAATAACATGTATGGGCAAGCAGGCTCGTGTGGGGACGAGTTCATGATTACATCGGTGGGGACATGAACTAAGAGTGTCACTCTGAAGACAATGTAGAAGAAGAAGAAATGTATCTCTAGCCTGGTTCTTAAGAATCATGGTTGACCCAAATGGGGTTTTGGTCATGTCTTTCAACTGAATAAAGATATTTTGGGAAGGAGGAGGCAAAACAACTGCAAGAAGAGGAACGGACCTGGCAGCATGGTGGGCAAAATCTGCAAGAAGAGAAACGGATCTGGCAGCATGGTGAACAGGGATGTGAAAAGCAGAAAATTAGGGAAGAAAAAAAAAAGGTAGGTAAGCATCTGAAAAATCTTCCAATCTGAGATTGGAAGAAAAAGAGGAAAATAGAAGAACTACAGGGGTGAAGTATAAGATGCAAAACAGAGCGGCATAGCAAAACAAGGGGAAAAGATCTCAGCTTCCCAGGAACAACTACCATGAAAGTGTTGCTGCCTTAAAAACCGGTGAGGCACTGGGGGCAGCTTTATGCGCTGGAGAAGGACACTGCTGCTGAGGGTGCTGGGGAATCAGTAAAATGGATGCTGCCCCACTGCCCCTGTTGCTTGACCCAGAGCCACAATCGGGTTATACTGGGGGAAATCAGGCACAAGCTATTGTCCACCCTCTCTTTCCCACCTCCCAGGAGCAGCAGCATCAAGCCCAGATTTCCTGAGCTCTTGCCCTTGCTCTGCCCTCATTACTGTGCCAGCAATTTCACTTTGGCCTGAACTGTCTTTTTTCCTAGCTTTGAGCAGCGTTAAATACTTGGATCACTTGATCAAGCTTCTGGACCAAAAGTTAGACATGTGAAACTTTAACAGAGGGCAAGTATTGATCTGAGACTGATGCCACATATTTAGTCGTAGACTGGAAGGAGCAAAAAAGTACTGTGCTAACCATTATTTTTGTTCAGCAAAGAGCCTTCCAGGCAAGAAAACTTCTCCAAAATTATGTTTTCATGGCAGGTGGTGCATGTGGCAAGATAAACCTGTGCAGGGTCTGTTGGATACGCTTCCATGTCCTACACAGTGACCTTGCTCTAAATCCTGGGCCACGCACTTGATTGCTGAAGCACACAGGAATAACACAGAAGAAATGCTGTGGCACTGAAAAATAATTTTTATGTGAATCAATTAAATATGAAATTTAATAGCTAGGGAACTTTGTATG
This sequence comes from Ibidorhyncha struthersii, assembly GCA_013398815.1. NCBI lineage: Eukaryota > Metazoa > Chordata > Aves > Charadriiformes > Charadriidae > Ibidorhyncha > Ibidorhyncha struthersii. Next base: position 732,836 of record VZSZ01009346.1, on the reverse strand, counting down.
AAACTAAATGACTAAATGACAGTCCTTTCTTGACTGCTTTGATTTTCAACTCATTTTTTGTTATGAGGGTGCAGTGGGATCGTATACTGAAGATCCTTATTTGTATTATCCAAGCTGTAAATGCGGAAGGTGGCAGATTTACATAGGTGTCAGTTGAGATTTTGGGCACAGAAGATGAGTAGAAAGAAACGTGGAAAGGTAAATGAGTTAAACTATTGGACAAACTGAGTGTTTTTGATAAAAAGTCAAAAGTGAAATAATTTATATGAGAGGACTCCTGTGTCTTGAGGCTTTTGTTGAGGCTGATTCTAGATTTGGTTAGACAACAAGGTCTTTGGTTCAGGACAAGAGGCAATGGGCACAAACTGAAACACAAGAAGTTCCCCCTGGACATCAGGGAAACACTTTGTTACTATAAGGGTGACCAAGCACTGGCACAGGTTGCCCAAGGAGGTTGTGGAGTCTCCGTCCTTGGAGATATTCAAAAGCCATCTGGTCATGGTCCTGGGCAACCAGTTCTAGGTGGCCCTGCCTGAGCAGGGGGTTTGGACCAGATCACCTGGAGAGGTCCCTTCCAATTTCAACCTTTCTGTGATTCTGTGAGTGGTGAACACTGTTCCAATTTATACTCTTTAATATTTTTTATGTCTTCTTCACAACTACAGGAGTTTGAAATGTTTTTTGGTTGAGAATAAAAGTTGAGATTAGTAAGTACAATTCTCTGGCAAAATACCTGGCAAGGGCGGGATTCTACTGCCTGAGGCATAGGGGAGCAGGGGGCTCCAAACAACACTTTAATGGTTTTGCTGAATTATAGATCTCTCTTCCGCATTTTGTTCTTTAAAGAAACATTCTCTAAAATAAAACAGTGCTTTCACAATTAAGTGTATCTGTATTGTATCCAGATCTCTGGCAAGTGAAATCACTCTGGTCTGGTGTCTTCTCTCTGCTCTTGCATATTCCCTGCTTCCCTTTGGTTGTGCATATTCCTTCCTACAATTACTGGAGAAAAATAAGGGAGAGCAGAAACTGTGTGAGCACCAGCAGCAGACTGAAAAACTGCAGTTGGTGTTCAAGAGCTCACTGAGGATGACAATTTTCAACAATCTGTAGAGCTTCCTGCTTTCACAGGAGAGCAGTTGGAGGTGAGCAGAAGTGAAATTATTGTATAATTGCAATAAAGTCACATTTACTTGCCAAACATAGAAGGTACCAAATGTGAGAGAGTTTAGCATGATCTCAAAGACATACCAGATCTGTCATTTTTTTGGTGTGGCGTTCCCTCTTCCTGTAACAATTTGTGTCGCAGAAGCAGCTTGTTCAAATTCTTTCAGAGTTCTTTTGCTTCTTTAGCTGGCAGGAATGTGTTTAGTTTTTTTTTTTTTAATACATGTATCAGAGAACAGAATAAGAATGAACACCCAGCTGGCATAGTGTGAATTTGCCAATCAAGCATGACTGTATCACTCACTTAAGACTAGCTAGAGATGCGTGCAGGCAGATAGCACAACTCAAGATATGAAATTTTTAGCCAAAAAATGGCATGTCATCCACCCCGGGAGTCAAAAAATAACAACAAAAAACCCCAAAGCCAAACCCCGTGAGAATTACTTACAATCTATCTGGACTTGTTAAAAGCTTTCATACAGATTGCCTATTGAAAGACACAGGAAACTGAAACAAAGCTGCAAATTCAGTTGGGAACCCACCACACCTGACTACCCACTGCCCTGGAAGTGGAATGTTTAAACTGGGAGAAATGTTGTTACTGTTTCTTAAAGTTTGTTCTGGGACCAATAGTTTGAATGTGCATATATTTTCATTATTGTGAAGGTGGAAGTTCTCTGGACACAAAGAACTGGGCAGGAGTGTTGAAGAAAGGAGGTTCAGAATATCCTACGGAGATGACTACATAATCTTGAGGACTGTAATAACAGAAAGGAGATGAAATTCAATAATGGAAAAGATAAGGTCATGCACTTAGACATTTATAAAAAGCAATTTTATTATGGACTGTAAATGACAGACAAATAGAAGGAGTCGCCTGTATTAGTCACTCACAGCATGACCCCGAACCATCAGTGAGATTTGGTCATATAAAAAGCAAATTGGTTGTATGAGAAAAGGCCATTTAGGAAGAAACCAGGAGAGACTATCTCCATTGCAAAGACTGGCAATACTTTCTGAAAAACTGTTACACGTTGCATGGTGGATATGCTGAAGAAAGCTGAGTTCAAACTGTATCTAGTGCAGCAAAATCTGAGTTACAGAGGTTCTGTGTTACAGGAGGAGACTAACAAAGCTTACTGGTGGGCTAGACGAGTCGAGAGTGGGTATGACTACTGCCTATAAACGTATTATAGATTTAAATGCAAGGGAAAGAGAAATGCCTAACTGAAACACCGTACAGCACAAGGACAAGTGGGTATGAACTGGTCTTGGATGTGTTCAGACTGGGCGTTAGAAGGAGCTTTCTAACAGAGAGATGAGGGCAGCTCTGGTCCAGCCCTCCAGCAAGACGTGCAGGAAAATAGCATATTTAGTGTAAGATGGATCTAGCTGTGTTTACGGAAAGGGTTAGATGGAGTATTTGCTCCTACAACAGCAAAGTACTACCTTCAAAACACAAGATCTGTGCCAGTCCCATGGCCTAAAGACCCAAAAGGTTTACCTGCTTAGCAGACCAGATTGCAGTATGCAGACCTAGCAAGATTTAAACATCCTGGCCAATGTACCTCAGCAGCCCAGTTGCAGCAGAACAGGTTCCAGGAGAGTCAGTGTGCCTCACCTTACCGAGAAGCAGAGTTCTTCTGACATCTAGCACCACTGCTAGCAAAAGGAGCTAGTAATTACAGAAGAACATTTGCTTGGCAGAGGCAGTCAGTGTTGAATCCCGTATGCCAAGAGGAAATTGCTCTCTCAATCTTAGTAATGCAGGACTTCTCTCTTCATCGCCGTATTTAAAAAGACAACAATCTGACTTTACATGTGTGACCACTGTGCCTGCCCAAAGCTTACTGCTGGATTTGTAGCCTTATTCTTGACTGCTCCGGTTAACAAACTGCTCACACAAGAGCTATACCTTAGAGGAAGCCCGGTGTCCTCACACAAGTGCTACACCTTTCAGCAAGCCGGTGGCACGCAGCAGCAGAGAGCGCAAGGAAATTGTGCAGCTTTTGTTCCTGAAAAACAAATGGTTTGTGCAGTGGATTAAAAAACTTACACGAAATGTAAGTGACAACTGAGACAGGAAAAATTCTTGTTGAATGTAAAGCGCTGTCCTGTGTTTTCCCTATGTGAAAATGATAACAGTGCTGTCAATTTACACAAAGCTTTCAGCCACACAGCAAGACGCTGAGGGTCTGCGCTCAAGAATCACGCCTGGCACCCTGTACCCGTGCAGTGCTTCTGACCCTCTGAAGGGTCTCCACGTAAGGGACTGGAAAACCCCTGGGCAGCAAAAGCGCTGTGTTACAAAAGTCACTGCCTTCACCGAAAACATATTTATTTACTAGGATCAGTACAAATGCTCCCGCCATACGTGCTGGGCTTCCATTCAGTAAAAATTAAGCGCAACTCTTAACAATTAATCAACAGCAGAGATGGTCTTTTTGCTTTCTTCCCCATCCCCGCTCACGCCAGCTTATTAGTGAATAATAAACCACCCCGCGGGATGACAAACGACGTGCCAGTGGCCCTCCGTCCTCCATCCCCCCTGGGACCCGCTCTGCTTTCATTCACCCATCAGTAGGGTCCCCGCACGCCTTTCGGCGGTACCCACCCCCCGGCCCGGCCCGGCCCGGCCCC
>VZSZ01009346.1:714989-727773 GCA_013398815.1 Ibidorhyncha struthersii | reverse complement strand
AATAAGGTTTTTAGTTTTTTTTTTTTCCTGCTTTGGTTGCACGGCAGGAGAGTGCTTTATTACGTCTGCCCCATCCTATGCATAAGTATATGCTGGTATAGTACAGTTTCAATGTAAACGAGTTGGTTTGGTGTGACAGCGGCACGTTTTCTTCTATCTTGAGGGACAGAGTGTTTTTTAAAGTGGAACAAAGTAAATACGTACAATGTAAAGTTTATAGTTTGTCAGAAAGACTTGTCTTCTAAAACTATTATTCAGAAAAGGCACTTCATTTTTTTTTTTTTTTTCTCCCCTGCGAAAAATTGCTGTGCATGCCTCCTACTGCTTTTTTAAAAGGCGAGGTTTATTCCACGGCGAGGATCGCCAGCGGGAGCCGCGCAAAGTGCCTTCTCCAAGGTGATGAACGTTTCTTGCCCTGTGCTCGGAGCCCCCCGCTCCCATTGTCTTCAGCAGGATTTGGAAGGCAGTTTCCACGTGTGAAGGAGCTCTCGGTACCTCCCAGGACAGGGTCCCCAAACTGTATAGCAGCTTTCAGAAAGGGGTGAATAGAATAGCCATCCTCCTCCCCATAATACGGATAACGCTGCTAAAGCAGGGTCTCAAATTCGAAGAGCAGCAAACTGTGGCAAAATGATTTTGCAATATAATAAACCTGCTATTCACTCTTGGGATGCTCGTTTGTTCTTCATTGTAGACATCTACTGTGTTAGTGTGTGATACCACAATGCTACGGTTTTACTGCTGCCTGACTTTTTCATGCTATTTGTATGAATAGCATGGTTATTTTTAAAGAGAGGTTAACAGGTTAATGTGTCACTGGCGTTAGCGGCTTACCCATCAGAGACATGTGGGTCATTAGACCACGGCATGTGCATAAATCAGTGAGATTAAATATGGAAGGCTGATGAAATATATGGGGAAGTTTCTTAAGATAATGTGGACTGCACAGATACCGTTATTTAGAAACCATCACGGAAAGAGGGCTTTCCAACCTGGAATTAGAAAACCGTATGCTGTATTGAAGACATTCAGAATTATTTGGTTCCACTAAAAATAGGCAGAAACTAATATATGGGCTATATATGTATGTATGGCAGGCGCTGGTTTTAGTGTAACTACAAAAATACAGAAGGAAAATTTCATTTAAAAATGCACGAGTTAGATTCTGCTATGTATTAACTGTTTCGTGCAAAACTGCAGTGCTTCAGTTCTCAACATTAATCTTGAAAGAACTAATATCAATACATAATATGTGAGGCAGGTTCCCCCCTCACTTACCTCGGCATAGCTTCATTAACTTTTACTGGATAAGCCACTCCCTGCAAAAGATGAGTTTCCTATATTTACATGTTGGGCCAGACGTTGGCATGAGCACCTTTCTCAGTGGACTGCTACCATGTACATAGCTATTCCTACTGAAAGTTGAACTTAAGAATGCTTTTACTACTTTTTCTTCAAACAATTGGCCTCTCTAAATTACTTTCCATACTCCGAGAAGGAAAATTCTTCTCTCCTCTGTTATTTTGTCATTCTACTGTTTGCGTCAGGTTGACCTGCTACCCTGGAACAGTTTCTTACACTTTTTGGGATGGTCCTGAGCTTGTAACACTTTATCATCACCAGACTATGTGGCTACCTTTATTTTTTGTTAAATTTTTAGGAAATGCTGAACTCCTTTATATCTCAAGAATATACTGCTTAAGAAAGAGTTTGCTGTAGCAAAAGAACATTGTAAGGTGGAGGACACAGGCAGACAACATGAAAATTAAGATAGCTTTTTCAGCCTTGATTCTGCCCCTTTGGAACATGCATTGCGGTTCGGTCTTTTGTCAAATTATGATATAATTGCATCATCCCTGGCCAAGGAAAGAACATATAATCAAGTGATTAGAGCAGGAAGCAGACATATCTGGAGTTAATTGACTATATGGACTTTTATGTGTTTGTTCATCTGTCAGTCCTTACTTTGCTAAGCTAGGAAAATGAAATAGTTTCATTTTACCCAGAATGGAGTAAAAAACAAATTGGTGTTTCTTTCTGGAAAAGAGACTCTTAAGCTGATGTTTTAGAGATGTTATATTGTTCCCAGTGCTGCCTGTAGACATCTTCTGTAACATTTGTGGTCCTCACAGAGAGTTTGTGAGTAGGGTGGCGCGATGCTTGCTTCTCTGCTCAGGCTATAAGGCAGTCGTGTCCTTAACAAAGGCTGTGAACTCCAGAGGATTATTAAGCATCCTGAGTGTAAAGGTAAGTATAAAATGTGGTTAGTTCATGAGCTCCTAAGCCATTGGTACTCTCCAGAGACACACACTGTGCGTGGGCACCTTCAGTTTCAGTTTCAGTCCAGTTGAATCTCCGGTGTGAGATACGCTCCGGTCACACGTGTGGCAGCCACAGGGGTTGCAGTTTGATCAGAACTGACCAAACGCTGAGGATTTTTGTGAGAGGTACACACACTTAACAAGAGATACTGCTCAGTGCATTGGTTTGGATTTGTATGCCCAGGATTTTAATTAAGAGGGTTATGTTTCTGTTGGTAAGCCTTTCAGCTTGCTGTTCCTGCTTGGTTTGGACGATTCCACACACCTCCTGTGAGTCTCATAGGCCATATGCTGCCCCCAGTTTCTTAAATTCTCTTTGAGTGAAGTGGGCAAAGATAAAATTGTTTCTAGATAGCTTACTGAGGATTGAATGAGGTCAAGGAAAAATTAAGGACACCTCTTTCAGAGAATTCCTCTTCTGGGGGGTATGAATGCTTTTCTTTTGCACAATCCTAACATGTCTGAAATAGTTTGTAGATAACAGTAGATGGAAATTACCGACTAGGGAGAGGGAAGGGGATGGAGGGATAAAGGAAAGTATCCATCCAGTGATAGGGTGATGGCTGAGTCTACGATGGGCTCTTTATTGAGCGTGGAAGTACAAGCTGTCAGAAAGCTTGTAAATTTTTAGAGAGAACAGCAGAGAAAGCCATAGTTGAGCCATCCTTCACCATATATACATTATCTTAACATTTGATATGCTTTAGAGAAATGATTTCTGCCTGGAAATAACTCACGGAGTAAATTAGACAAACAGAGAATGTGGAAACGGCAGAACAAAGAGACAGGTGAAGCAGAGAACATGATGAGCCAACAGGATTACAACGAGCACAAGCAAAAGTCATGTGTTTTTGTATTTTAAAATGTGGTAGGATGAGGAGGGAGGGGTAGACCTCATCAGTGGTCTGAAAAAGCATCTGAAGGCTGGACAAGAAGAGCAGGTCCTGAAGAGGGATGGGAGTGGAAGGTATTGACTCGTATGTGAGCAGAAGGGAGTGAGGAAGCAGAATGAGAAAAGATACACAGCTGAGAGTGGGAGCAACTCACAGAGGATGGACAAGGGTGGTGAGAACTGGCCGCATCCTATGCTTTGTTTTCAAAGCGTGTCATTTTCCCTTGCATGAACAGAGTTTTAGAGGCAGAAAAGGGGAAAGGCACAGAAAGTGAGCAAGATGAGCAAGAGGAGATCCAGTTTAAATGTCGATACAGCAGGAACATCCAGGAGCATGATCAGAAGTCTGTGTAGTATAACAACAGAAGAAAAAAATTACATTAATTATTGATACTGCACACACCCAAAGAGGGAGCAGTTCATTTAAAGTATGGCTGTTGTCACTGTTACTGGAGATGCATGTGGTACCATAGAAAAAGAGTACCTCTTTTTACCTCATCCTTGCTGCTGTCTGCTTTACACCATCGATGAACATGGTCTCATTCAGAATTTGCAAGTCTTTTTCCTCAGCATCTCCTGCTGAGTTCATCGTTCCCCCACATCCTTCATGTGCAGTGGAAACTGTTCAATTAAGGACTCTCTGTTTCCATTACTTTGTTAGATGCCGTCAAGTCTGTTCTCCAGACCCTGTAGCAGGGATCCCCAAGCTTACTGTTGCTGGATACTAGTGCTAGCAGAAGAGACATAGCACGTGTAGTTCCAGAAAATTTATCTGCTCAAGTCTTGTCTGTGTAGCACTTTGATATGCTGCATGTAACATATTCATACCTGCTGCAATCAAGGACTGGAAATTAAGAATATATCTTCTGCATTCTGTGTGTGGGCTACCAGTGGTGTGCTCTTCTTCAGTGCTTGACAGCTTGCAGGGATGGTGGGGAACAGCAAAATCTTAGGTCACGGGGCCAAACAAAAGCAGGGAAGTACTTGGAATACTTTGCCTCAGCGGGAAACTGTCTCTGCCCCAACGTCACCCTTGCTTTTGCTAACTCTGCTTCCTTCCAAAAGGGTTTGACAGTGGCAGAATGAGACATCAAGAATTTAAGAAATGGTAAAAACCTAAATGAATGAGACTATGATAGGGTTAGAAACACAACATTTGGGGCACAAGCTCTAAATGCCTAAGGAAACAGTTTCCTGGGGAGATGATTATTCAGTCACCTTTGCAAGAGTCACTTTCTCAGAAGCACCTAAGATAAGTCAGCACTGAGGAGAAGGCACATTTTAAAAAATGCTGTCTGTGGTTATCAACAGATTACAGTTTTAGGCTCAAACTGTGATGAGCTGTCACTACTTTAAGGCGTGTTACCTATTATGTATGAGCTGTTGTAGCTGAAAACTTCACCTTTTTCCTTAGGATAAGAAGGGTTCTAAAGCTACTCACATCTGGTACATCTGCATTGTGAGGTGAAGACTTGAGTTTACGAGTGGGTTAGCCAAAATGAGTTTTATGTATGCTCCTTCTCACTCTAGGCTTGTGCGTTGTCTGAAGCTTGGGTCCAGGCTGTCCCCGCTGTGACGGCGAAGAGCTGAACACAAGCACGTAGCTCCCTTGGCCCTGCCTGTGCCCAGTCCACGTGGCAGACGTGAACACGGGATTGGGAGGATATAAACCTCAGGCACTGCCGGTCTCTGGAGCTCAGCCTTGGTGTGTGCTTGGGCTCAGTGGGGACTCTGTGAACCAGAAGCAGATGTGGCCTCAAGACTGGCTTTCATCTGTGCTTATCTGCTGGAACAGACGTACCCTTTGTGGGTTTTGTGAAGATTAGGTGGGTGAGGGTTTTTTTTGGTATATCATTTTAAGTTACGCTAGGCCAAAACCATTTGTGCTAAAGGTGTGAAGCCACGTTGGCAAGAATGTAAAGGCAGGGGATAAAAGAGATGTACAGGTTTAGGTAGATCAGCCTAACTATTTTAAGAAATACACATCTTTTTTATGGTTGCATAGATAAACTTGATCTGAAATGGTGTACAGGACTAGAATAGTTGCTTGTTTTAGCTGAGATACTATGACTTACGTTCCTGTAAATGAATTATAACAGTCAAGCCAAATATACTGTGATATGTGTTTGTGCCAATCGAACTTCTGAAGTAAATGATCTAGACTCAGTCAGGTTACATATCACTTTGAGAAACTATCGTAAGGCACGAATATAAATCAACTATAAGTAAAAAGTAAAAACAATGATTAAAAAGAGAAATTAAAACTCAGACAGTAACATGCACATATTTGTTTCCCTTTAGTGTAATTACCTAGACATGAAATGTCCTTGCAGTACAGGTTCTTGTGCTGATTAAAGAGCTGAAAGGTAATTAAATAGAATTGAAAGTGTCAGAATAGCAGAAAATCATCTTGTAACAGGTGTCACTCCATCATTGTCACTAGTGGGAACTGGTAGCGTGATGGAGCAATCGAAGCTTGACTGAAGGGACTGGATTGAATCCAATTTCTTTATCCTTTTTTTTTTTTGAAAAGGGGAAAAGAGGAGCTATGTTTGTCGTGGAAAATATTGCCAAGAAAACATTCTTTCTGTACCAAGACCTCTCTAATAATTCCTGTTAAAGGGAGAACAAGAAGTGTCTTTATTAAGAGCAGTCTGGCCCTTCTCTTGCTATTGATGTAAAGATAAGTATTTTGTACTTATAGCCTGTTGGTTTCCTTCTAGAGTTGACAGTAGACTGGATAAAGGGGAGAGTTAATATTTACTTGGACTTGGAAAAAACAGAAGCTGTGGTCGAGGTCTTTGAGTAGAGAAGTATGAAGGCAGAGAATCCCACAGATATCGACAAGAGGCTCGATTTACCCTTTTCAGATGAAGAGATTATCACGTTCCGCCATTGATCCGTCAACTGAAAGTGCTTGTGACTTTTCCAGCCTGTGGTCAGACTTTGGCGAGTGTCCACAAAGCAGGTAGTGGCAGTAGTTCCCAGAATAACAGTAGCTGCAGCATTTGGGGAAGAAAAAATGATGAGCATCAGAGATAATGAAAAAAGGATGTATTTTTCTGACTCTAGACTACTGCTTATCCTCCTTGATAAGTCCCTACAGATGCTGTAGAACGAAAGTGGACATAGAGGACATTTTTGAGGTAAAAGCCCGACTTTTTGTAAGCAGTCTGTAATACTCAAAAGGGCTGAAGACCAAGGAAGTTCTTTATAAATTATTCCTTAAAAATTTGTTCTATCTCAAGGATGGCGTTAGCTAATAAGAAAATGATAATTAAATAACGTGCTGTAAACGAAATAGTCCTCTCTAATGCACTTTATTCTTAGATCATTTTGAAATTCTAACAATTTAGAAATACAGAAAAAGACAAGAAGAAAAAGAGAAAGAGAAGGAGCATGAGAGAGTGGAGTTGTATTTTGTGGACCTCCTAAGTGTGTAGAGAAGGGCTTGTATGACTAAATCAATCCATACTAAATTTTATTTTATGAAACCATTTCTTGGCAAAATGAGTCTTCTTTGTGTGATATTTTTCTTCCAGAAAAGGATAAGAAGATACAGACACAATCTGATCAGGAATAAGTTCAGCAATCAGAATTGTGATCTGATGAGATTAAAGTTTCCTGGAGAACCTTAAAGCTGTCCCTTTGTCTTGGTGAATGGCTACAAGGTATCTTTAGTTCTAACAGTTCACAGATGGCTTCAAGGGGATCTGAGAGCAGAATTATTTCATCTTGTATTATTAGGTAGATATCTAGTGATGCCATTAGTTGTTTAAATATTTGGGATTTGTGGGTCATATACTCTTCAATTTATTTATTTGTTTGTTTGTTTTTAAAAAGAAAAAATATCAAGTCATTTTTTTCTCTTAAAGATTCTTACCAGGGAACCTTTGTCTTCTTTGGAGCCAGGAGCAAGATGCCAGTGGAGCTCTTTGCTACAAGAGTACCTAGAAGACTTCTGTTCTTGCTGCCCAGTTACATCTCCAGACCTGGCTGGGTGTGGGCTGGGAGACTGATCAGGCTCTGTGTGCATTTGCATATATATTGCTGATGTGAATTTCTCCGTTTAAGAGAGCAATTTAATGTTACACTGATATCAATGTTCAATTTTGTTAAGTTGCTCTAAAACTGCCTCATTGGTCATAGTGTGGTTTGTGAGGAGGCGGTGTTTGACTAGCAAATCAGGATTTATTTTAGGATAATGTAAATTCTCATTATAGTAGACAATTTCTAAGGACTGAAAAGACAGGACTTTTCTGATAATAGATTATGTGTTACAGCAACAGTGTTTAAAGGATCTGGTTCAAAATAAAATTAAATCCTTGTAATACCTCTCTTTTGACTTAGTATTACAAAAATAAATTTAGTTGCAATTACAGTCTTGAAACACCCACATTATATAACTGTGTTCAAGCTGGCAGGATCCTCATCCATGCTTCAAAAATAGTGTTAATTAAGACCAGCAGGAAAACATGTGAAAATGAGAGAGAAGAAAATCGGGAACAAGACAGAACTGTCAGTAACTTTTCTGAAGGGACTTGGCTTCTCGCAGTAGCTGCTGGCTCCTCCCCTAGCCCGTTTCTACCAGGCTGCCTCGCTGTGCTCCTCTATGTCTTAAATAGATGCAAAACTCTCTGTGCTTTCATAAGACACATAGAGCATCCTGTGGAGCACAACTGAAGAACACGACAGGTAGGATGTTCTTGACGAACAGACAAAAGGGTGTTCAGGACCTGAAACAGTTGTTCTCAGGTGTGGTCTGGAGGCCAAAACCTCCTGAAATCTGGCTCTGCCTGGCCGCAAAGCCTTGGTAGGCAGCCTCATTCCAGCTGGCCGGGTTGCTGGCATGTGACGGTCGAGGTTCCTCAAGGAAAGGCCCTGGGGCATCTCCTCTGCTTCACACTCACACCAATCTCACAGGATCAATGGGGAAGCAGATGGGGTAAATGGGAGTGGCTGGGCGAGCCAGAGAGCTGGATCTGTGCAAACTCAGGTTAATCTGCCCTTGATCACCACAGTGTGTTTGAGATGAACATGCAATGCTCAACTTCAGGAGCTCCAATTGCTTCCCCAGATCCATCCCGGATTATTTCCCAGGTTGGCACATTTCCACCCAGCCTCAGGAGTTTGACACATTTCAGTGTTCACCTACTGCTGACCGAAAAATCCTGCTTTAAGAAGCCCTTAACTGGTCTCAGTTACTAACTCCTGTGAGCACTATATATGATGATGGAAGAAGAAACACACAGCCCACAATGAAATCATGCTGTCACATCTACTTGCGTGTGACTATAGAAAACCTGCTATAAACACACATATTTCAGCAGCGGGTGAGAAATTTAGTGCTCCGTTGCTTAAACCTGAAGCATACAGAGGAGTTTGTTGCATCTTACAGGAGTTTTACTTGCTCTCCTATTCAGAGACTGTTTCACAGGCGGTTTTGCGTATGACTACAAAGAAGGAGTGATTAGATAAGCATCATTTGCAGAAGTTGCTAAATTTCCCCTAAAAATTGAAACCAAGTAAGAATCTTAACAAAAGCAGCATAAAAGCTTGAGATATGGGCTAGGTAAAGGTGCATATGCAGAAAACGCCCCAAACTAGTCCAGGCATTCAAAATGAGTGAGCGCTTTTGAAAACGTAAGTTTTAATCCTTAAGGGTGTCCATAAAACACAAGCCCACGATAGAAAGTCTTTAGCTGGTTGGTGGAGACGGCTCAAACAATGTTTTCAACACGTATTTCCATAGAAAGTTTGATAAAAAATAGTGGCTGGATAGCAGTTTGTTGCTCTAAAACTCAGGGAAGCATTGATCTAATTAAATGTTTACATTTTGCTAATTAGTATTGACTCTGATTGTGTGCTGCCTTTATCAGATCCCTCTGGGAGAGGCAGAGGTCACTGTGTTGTGCCGAATTGGTTCTCTGGGGCAGAGGAGAGCAGCAGAAAATCCTTAGAAAGGCTAAAGAAAGGGACCCCCCCCTCAAGCGATTCCACCGTGTGCAGTGGTGGGCAGATGAACTATTGCTTTCCTAAAGCACCATGTCCCTCCAGCAGCTTTTCCTTCATCCTCCATCTCTCACAAAAGTTTACCTAGACAATTCTGTGAGGCAGAGTTCCTTTTCCCTGTCTTGATTGGAAGTATAATTTTATGGAAGTATCATTTCAGGGTTATAAAAGCGAAAATAAAATAGGCAGGCTCCTGTTGAGGTTATAGAATTTTTTTCTTGTGTAAAATATGGGTTGGGAAGGCAATTTATTTTGTTGTATTTCTTCTCTGTTTAACTGCAAAGGATGTCCTTTTCTTTATTTGCACAGATGTTTACACCTACAAAGAATGTCTTTGTGAAAATAGTTATGTGTTTTTAAAATGTGCAAAATTGGTTCTGAGCTGTAAGAAGCACTCTTTTTTCACGTCAGAAACTAGTGGTTATTGTAGGGATGAAGCAAAAATTTTGGCTAGAAAACACAAAAACCAGCTGCCTTTTTTTTTTTTTTCTTAAGTGAGAAGAGTCATATCATTATCTCGATGCTCTTTGTTAAAACCTCTGTCCATAATATAGAAGAGTTATCCAGGTGAGAGAACACAGCCTCCACATTTGCAAGTGATATTCGTGCTGCTGGCTGAGCAAACAAAGAGGATCACTGGAACCAGACTCTGAATTTGAGTGTTTTGGGTGATTTATCTACCAGATGGTAAATGCAGTCCAATGTAAAAAATTAGTCTGGGAGCAGGGAATCAATCAGCCAGCACACTGATCAGCAAAGGGATTTGGGTGTTATAGCAGAAAAATTAATGAGCTGGCAATCCACTGCAGAGCAGCATTAAAACAAAAAGATACTACACTGTAATAAAAGAGTCCTCACCCAGAAGACAAAAGAGATGAACATACTGCTTTATTAGACAGTTGATAAACCTAATCTAAAGCAGTGTATTAGATACCAAAACCCTAATATTATTCACAGAATCACAGAACCGCAGAATGGTGTTGGTAGAAAGGGACCTTTAAAGATCCTCTAGTCCAACCACCTGCCATGGACAGGGACATCTTGCATTAGATTATAAGCTAAAAGATGACCTAGCTGTGATTTTAAAGTTATTTTAATTATTTGGCTATCTAAATTGACTTTCATTGAATATTTAAACCAATTTCTAAACCTCTTTTACAGTCTCTTAATTTCTATTTCACATTGTGTGATGGTCAACTATGTAACAAAATAACTGCTATTCACTTTAAAATCTACTGTTTTATTCATTTTGATGAAGATATTTCCCATCTTTTACCATAAAACCACTGGTAAAGCAATGCTTTATTGAAACTACTTCCAAGCACACTAAAAACATGGTCTTACTTGTTTAAGTTTCTTCAGATCTTCATCAGGTTCCAAGTTATCCAAAATAACAACAACAAACAAGCTGAGTGGAATCTACAAAACAATTGCAAATTATCTGTTAAAGCTTGTCTTATTTTTCTTAAGAACCATAGAATGGTTTGGGTTGGAAGGTATCTTAAAAATCATCTAGTTCCAACTCCCCTGCCATAGGCAGGGACACCTCCCACCAGACCAGGTTGCTCAAAGCCCCATCCAGCCTGGCCTTGAACACCTCCAGGGATGGGGCATCCACAGGGTCTCTGGGCAACCTGTTCCAGTGTCTCATCACCATCACAGTAAAGAATTTCTTCCTAATATCTAATATAAATCTACCCTCTTTCAGTTTAAAACCATTACCCCTTGTCCTATCGCTATACTCCCTGATAAAAAGCCCCTCCCTGTCTTTCCTGTAGGCCCCCTTTAAGTTCTGGAAGGCCACTATAAGGTCTTCCTAGAGCCTTCTCTTCTCCAGGCTGAACAACCCCAACTCTCTCAGCCTGTCTTCATAGGAGAGGTGCTCCAGCCCTCTGATCATCTTTGTGGCCCTTCTCTGGACCTGCTGCAACAGGTCCATGTCTTTCCGATGTCGGGGGCTCCAGAGCTGNGCTGGATGCAGTACTCCAGGTGGGATCTCACCAGAGCAGAGTAGAGGGCCGCAATCCCCTCCCTCGACCTGCCACGCTTCTTTTGATGCATCCCAGGATGTGGTTGGCTTTCTGGGCTGCAAGTGCACATTGACAGCTCATGTTGAGCTTCTCATCCACCAACACTCCCAGGTCTGTCTTCTCAGGGCTGCTCTCAATCCATTCTCTGCAGGACCTTGCACTTGGCCTTTTTGAACTTAATGAGGTTTGCACAGGCCTACCTCTCAAGCCTGTCCTGGTCCCTCTGGATGACATCAGTTCCCTCCAGCGTGTTGACTGCTCCACAGTTTGGTGTTGTTAGCAAACTTGCTGAGGGTGCACTCAATCCCACCATCCATGTCACTGACAAAGATGTTAAACGGCACCCGTCCCAGTACCGACCCCTGAGGAATGCCACTCATCACTGGTCCCTACTTGGACATGGGGCCATTGGCTGCAACTCTTTGAGTGCTACTATCCAGCCAATTCCTCAAACACAGAGTGGTCCATCTGTTAAATCCATGTCTCTCCAATTTAGAGACAAGGCTGTTGTGTGGGATAGTGTCAAATGGTTTGCACAAGTCCAGGTTGTTATTCAAACATAATGATTAAAAAGTTCAGTATCAAAATCTGGAAATCAGAGTTAATTTAGGAAAGTGAAGTTTTTCACTGCTTTCACATTCATTTCCCAAATACATAGGCTCTTCTGTCATAGGGATTACTTATTAGCATTCTGTATTATAGTAATAGATATTTCTGTGCTATTTAAATTCACAGTACAGTGCATTCAGAATTACCTAATGAAATATCATGATACCAGTACTAGCTTTATGCCATAATTATATCTTTCTATAAAAATCTTGAAAATGTGCCCCTAGCCCCATTCAGTTACTCAGGCTACAAGAGATCAGAATAGCTTCACCACCAAAAGCTCTTCATGACTTTTCTCTGATTTTTCATGGGAAGCCATTGAGTCTCCATCTAGAAAAGAGTAAGAAAAGGTGGCTCCTGTGCTCAATTTCCAATTTTTAAGTTTTTTTTTTTTTAATTCTAAGGGTTAGGTGCAGGTTAGGCTTTTTGGGAAATTACACTATGTACAGGCCACTTCTGCAGGGAGGAAGGGCAGCAACAGGCTCTGGCCATGCTGGCAGGGGCCCACTTGACACAGGTGGAAAATCTGTGGACTGTGGGTCCACTATCGAGCCTGAAGCATCAAAGTTACTTTTGTGACTGCAGGCAGCTGCAAGAAGTAGGCTGGAAAATATCTCTTTTCTACTGTGGAAAGCTACCTGGAACTGCTCTTGTGTGTCCTCTGTGAGTAACCGCTTTTATTTCTGAAAACAGCCACGGAGAGAGGAAAATTTAATGCCATATTGTCCTCTAACTTTGGCCTTTTCCTGCTTGGTTTTGTTTTTTTTTCTTGGGGGTGGAGATTGGTAGGTTGGTGAACAGCTAGCAAAGTACGCAACAAAAATCTCCAGTGTCCCTATACATCATGCAAATGTAATCCCAAAACTGTCTTTCACTTAGTATTTCCTGCTTGGGTTTGGGGGTTTCTTTGTTTGGTATGT
>VZSZ01009346.1:634807-714955 GCA_013398815.1 Ibidorhyncha struthersii | reverse complement strand
TTTTTTTTTTTTAAAAAAAATGATTCCTGGAGAAAGATTTCTAGAAACACAGGGGTAAGGAGCTGACGGTCTACCTAAACAGTAGAGTGAAGCCCCCTACCTAAGGAGTTTTTCCAGAAGCACTAATCACTGCTTAAAATCAACAAAAGCTCTGAGATCATGGTCCCTGTGAAAAACAGATTTCTCTGTGTACAGAGTAAGCAGTAAGAACCTGCAAATATTAGTCTCATACAGCTCTGCAGATTAGGCGTGTAGAAACAATGATTTTCCATAGACTTGCAGGAGCTGCAGCCAAGCCCATACCAAAGTGATGGCCTCGACTGCCAACATTTCTCCGAGCCACAAAGACATGTTTGCCTTAAAATTATGCTGAGCATCTAAAAGTAGTTTCTGATGCTGTGCTGGATTATACTTACACAGCTCCAGTGCTGATCAAGTTCAGCCTTGGAGAAAACAGGAACTGTACCTCACTCAGCGTTTGTGTATCTCAGGGCTGAAATTGGGCCTTTACTTCTTTTCAGTTGTATGGGTGTGAAACAAAGGGCAGAATTTAGCCACGTGCCTACTTACATGTAGGGTTTTCTTTCCCCTGCTGTATTCGTATGAAGATTTTTGCTGGCCGTATTGTTTCTGCCATGTTGGATGTGCACAACACTGTGAAAGACGGCTGACCATGGCTGTGGCCTGAGGGTGCCTGCAGCCCTGCATTCAAACAGAAAATGCGGATTAAATTCAGATTGGCAGCGACGCAAGGTCTGTCAGTGCCATGGCAGCAAGATTATTGAGAGCAGGGGTGCTGGCGCATCTGTGATCCCTCCTTCGTTCTCCTCCTCGCCCTGTCCCCCTGCCCTGAGTGACTGTATCTGGGGGAGAGGAAGGGGATCCGCTCCTTGCTCACTTGGCCAACTCTTGGAGGATGCCTGGCAAAGTCAAGATGTCCTTCTCAGTGTCTAAGCGAGGCCAAAATGAGAGCCAACAAGTCAAAGTTCCTGATTCTCCGCTGCAAAACGGGTAATAGCAGCTAATTTATGGCAGTTAGGAAGTCTCTCTCAAGAGCTGTATGCTGACACCAGGCGTGTTTTGGCAGAGTGTCCGCGAGCTGTGCTCCTTGGCCCCGAGAACCGTGGGGAAGACAACTCATGCGCTGGCTAATCCGCCGTTACATTTGCTGAGGGAATCCCCAGCAGGGAACCGTGAATAATTGCCACCTGCTCTGTGCTGCGTGAGTGACACCACGGCAACAGGGGGAGGTGGAAGAATATATTGAAGAAGAGGTGGCCTCCTGTCCGTCCTTTAAATGAGCCTTGTTTCCCAGTCCGAAAAGCTGGGCATCGCAGGTTTTTAGTGGCTTTGTGGCTTGCTGGTGCGGCGGGCTGCAGAGATGCCGTCGGCTCTGAGCAAGCTGGAGTTCATCAGTTCTCTGCAAACCTGGCGGCTCCGTCAGCCCTGCGACAGCCGTCGCTGCAAGAGACGATGAGGCGGGAGAGCGTGCCTTGCTGTGTGGATGCCGGCCCCTGAAAATCCTTTCAAGGCTGGCAAAGAGGGTCAGCGGGAGCTTTGGGAATTGTGTTTCACTTTGTGTTTCAGTAAGGATAAACGAGCAGGCAGAGAGGAATTATTAGCTATAGATTTAGCTGACAAGAATGCGTGGGGGGGGGAAACGTATTTCAGTAAGCTGAGCAACTCTTCGGCTGTGATTTGTTTTTCAGAAGCATAATATAGTTGTTAAAGTTTGAAAGGAACGGAGCTAGTGGCTTGGGTCCTTCCTGGTTTCTGTAACTTACTGGAATTACCAGAATTCATTAAGAAACCTCAACGATCAACTGGGGGCTTGTTTGTTTGTTTTCTCCCTGTGACTTTTATGCGGCTGCTTATTTTGTTACTTTTCCAGGGGTTTTCTGACTGTTTAATTACGGTTTTCAAAACCAGCCCTAAATAGCATAGTGTATGGGTGTTTGGAGGAGAGAGTTTATGCAAACCTAATTATGCTCCAGCACCATTGATACTGCTTATGTTTCAGGGATATTACCCAAGAGTTAATTTATTTCCTTTTTCTGTATACAAAATAGGAACCTAGTGGAATTTTTACAAAGGTGTGTGTGTCGTAAGAATACACCGCAATGTTTTTTTAATTTATAGATCTGTTAAAGGATTTTAATGAGACTGAACTGCAAAAGGAAATGGAGTTTTTTGTATTAATTTGGAAACTACAAGATTTAACTGTTACATTTTAATCTCTTACATGGAAAATACTGCCTTGTTGGAATTAGCATCTTTATAATATTCTGATAAAAAAAGTACTTCATCTTTCTTTTGAAATCAGTAAGTACTTAAGATATTTTTATAAATTCTTGATTTTGATGTAGACCAGCAGGTTCTGTAGGGACCCAGGGGTATGATTCCCTCTTATTAAGTTTTGAAGTGTATCCCTGTTGTTTCCTTCTTGAAAAGGTCCGTAGCTGTAGAACATTCAGTGCTGGCAGTAAAATCTTTCAGACCACAAATACAGCAACAGCCTTTAATTTTTTTTTTTTTTTGTTGGATAACTCACCTTTTAAAGTTGGTATTTCATTTCCTATATCTAGTTAAGTTCTGTAACTTACTTAGAAATAGGTATTTCTTTCTGTGCTTTTAAATAGAAAGGTAATATTCCCACAAAAGAGCTTGTCATACACGCTGACTGGCATGCTGACAGTCCATCATCCACGTGGCTGAAAGACATCTCCCATGGCATTGAGCCTCTTGGTCACTATTTCTGTTCTCAAGCCTACTCCTCAGAATCACCCATTTCTTTCTGATTGACCCCACTATATACTATTTGCTTAACTGTGTCTTACCAATGGAATTTAAAACTTTGTTTAAAAAGCTTAATATGCAGCTTATATTAAAAAAATACCATGAAGACAACAGACATTAGGGACATTATTGTAAATATTCTTACAATAATCTTGCTGTTACAACTTCTGTGTTCAGAAATTTCCCAGCTCAGGAAGATAACCAGTAACTTTTTTGGATGTGCTTTCAAAGATCTCTAAAACTTATGCATGGACCAGACAAGCCTGAAAACTGCTTTACATTTTTTTTTTGTGTTAATTAGACTTTAAGTTTGGGTGAAAATTTGGATGTTAGGAAAATACCGGATTAGGGTACTTATATTTTTTTAATAGAACTTGATGTATTCAATGAACAGCTTCTACTGATGTGAATTATTGCATCCTGCTTGAATTGCTTTGAGAAAAAAAGCATCCAGACAATGAGAAATGCCCAATTAGTGAATATGTCTGGAAAATCTGATTTGAGCAAATTGTCTAGCATTGCACAAGGACATAAAAATTACATTTGCTCGAATAACATTAATTCAGGAATCTCCTTGGTTTTGAGTACTTGATTTGCTCTTTTATTATGGCTTTGCTTAACATAAGTTCCTTTAAAAAAAAAAGAACAACCCTCCCCACTGACAGCTAAAGGAAAATGCAGACATTTCATAGGATGGACTGATTTTTAAGTGGTTGTGAGGAAGGTTAAAACAATTATATCCTGGCAGAGACCTCTCTCACTTAGATTAATGACATGATGGGTACCACTGAAAGTAGTTCTCCTCTGTCAACCAGCCACCTGAAAAACAGACGCAGAATTTTCCATATACTTACTGCAAAGCAAAGACCTAGCAACCCTGGGCTCTCTGTCCAGGCCTGGGATCCCATGTTTTCCAGTAGCTGTTTTTTCACCATCCTTGCCTATTCCACTCTGTGGTCCCTCTCCTCTGACTTGCCTCGTGGTCTTCGTTCCACCTCTGCTGTACCTGCCAACTCTCTTTCCTTCATAGTCAGCTTGGTGCTCGGACCATTTTCTGCTCTCAGGCAAAAAGACCACTGACACCATACAAATATGACATGTATGACAAATATACAAGATTGCCAGCACTGATTTTTGGTGCTGAAGGCACAGCTCACCAGTGACACCACAGAGAAGGAACGTATGGAAGGAAGAGCCTGTGACCAATTTTGCTGGTGGCGTGTAACAGATAAACCTCTTCTAGCAGCTTAAAATTTCGGGTGAATTGGATGTATTTTCACACAGCAGAATACAATGGTCTGAGCCTTGGAAATCATATCTCCTTCACTGCACCTTGTGTCTCAGCTCCTGCATGGAAACGTGGAAAAGCTCAAACACCTTAATGGTACAAGCTGCAATTTTGTAACTTAAAAAAAAGAAAGACAAAACACTGTACATACCCCAACTTCATTCCTAAAAACTACAGAGCTTGGAATTTTCTATGAAAACAATGAGCCTGCGTGCTGTGAACAACTTAAAATATGATCTTATGATGGAAAATGTTATGTATGCAATATTAACTAAAAATACGGTTCCCAGCTCTGTGTATTATTGCAACTTTGGAGTTAGCAAGTTGCATTAAAATCAAAGAACTCTGCATTTGCTCAGGAAGTTGTTCAGTAGTTAGAAAATGCCAAAATTTTGGACTGTCAGACTCACTTTCTCAGGTAAGTCAAATGCCCTCATTATCATGGGGATGTTTCTGAGATTCCCTCACAACTTAGCCTGCAGAAACTGTGTACAGCTTTTTCTTCCAGGCTCAGTAAGCCTGTCTATTGCTTGTTATGGAAAGGAAAAATAATACAAATGTAACAAGTATTTCTGCTATTTATTTCATAGAAAAGTCAGGTGAATAATATCATTAGATAATACTGGAAAACACTTTTGCAGAGCAGGAAGGGAAAGCTACAGGGTTTTGTTTTGGGGAGGGTGTTTGTTTTTTGTTTTTAAATGTGACAGAAATCCCAATTTAAAGTATGGCTTTATGAGCCAAGATATTGAGAATTGACCTTGTCTGGGGTTTCACCCTCCTGTTCCTGGCTGTGTATCCCACCACAGACCTTGTGCTACCTCAGCCTTCAAGGCACCCCGCTCTCCAACTGGGTCACCTTACTAAAAAGTGGCAGAATGCCAATGCAGCAAAAAGTGGATATTTTCTTTTCTTAGTGTTATTACTGGCTTACTGACTGTTGTGACAAGTACCAGATGTGACAGGGCCATGAGGCGGAGAGCAGGGAGAGAGAATGAGGAGAAGTGAGGCCTCGTCTCCATCGGCACCAGGAAGCTGCCTGCAAAACCATACCCGTGCTGCACCTGGAGAAGGTCCTGTAGCAGGAGCTCCTGTCGGCACTTTGCTGCCTGGCTGATGGAGCAGTGTAAACTCCAGAGGTTAACCAAAATGAGAAGATAAAGTCTTTAGGAAAAAGTTTGCACTTCTTTGCTTGGCTAGTGAGGCCACGCATGTATTTAGATATGGAATGACTTTTGGGTGAGTCTTCGGTATTTCTCTGTGAACACCCATCACATATTCAGACTTGCACGTCTCCCTGGCTGGGACAGACTCACTACAGCCATAAATACATCTTATGCCATAGATTTTCATCACAAGACTGAAATTATGAATTTCAGTATTGTTCTTTCTGCATAATGGGCAGAAATCTTGTGGAGTAAAGACCTGATCTTTCTGAAAATGGGGAGTAGTGTGTTGGGGTGTGCAATCAGATTGCCAGGGAAATTTCCTGCAGATTTCCAGTGTAACTGAAGTCTGTCAGACAGAAAAGGTTTGTTCCCTTTTCCAGAGTCTTAAATAGCCAGTACAGAAGCACTGTGTATGATTCATTTTCTTGTTTAATTTGCCTTGTTCTTCATGTTACACTTCACTAAATATATTTACTTTTATTTCTGCCATTCCACATGACAGCATTTATCTGCAAGAAAGGAATTTTAACTGCAAGAAAGGTTTTATAGACAGAGTGAAGTGGCAAAACATGAGGCAGGAATCTAATACAAGATGTTAAGTAAGCACTGTCTTTCCTGAAATCGAGGAGCAATTAAACTTCTTATTCCACTGAAGAACTTGAAACCTGTAAAGTAATATGGTAGCATAATGGGCAGTGGCTCTTAATGAGCTTATGCAGTTATTGCAAATTAAAAGCAGTTGCATGTTTGGCTAACAAAATACTGGGAATACATTATCATTAAATGTTGGTGGTAATGCAGTCGCAACAATGGCAATAGACATAAGCCTCACAGATCTATTAAATTTACTATATCTTCTGTGAGGAGCAAAAACAAGGAAAGAAAACAAAGACACAGCTGTAGGGAAAAAAAAAACAAACCAACCCACAGGATTAAACTGAGAAAGCATGGTAGCTAACAAAAAAAGAGCAATCAAGTTCACCTTGAATGCAAAACCAAAACAACCCCAAACAAAACAAAACATAAACCTTCTGTCTCAGAGGAATCCTCTTTTTCAGAGTTGGCATCTCTGGAAACAAGCTTGGTGGGAGATTTTAATCACCTAATCAAACAACTAATAGAAACATTAATGATTTCTAACCTGCTGAAACTCAGCGTCTCTTGGGGCCTGCTTCATCACCTGAACTTACAAGATCTACATCTGCCAACTTGGCTCACGAGCACAAAGCCCGAGGAAAAAAAGGCTATTTCTGAGAGAGCTGTGTGAACCCGCTCCACTTTAGCAAGGCAGTTGATTTGAAACACTGTGTAAAATATTCATTTATTTTTTTTCCCTTGTGTTCATGGAAGAAGCCTTCCCAGGCACCGGCCAGTAGGGAAGCTGAGGACATGGTGTCTGTACTGTTCTTCCACTCCTGCCCCTCCTTGCAACCTGACATCACCCGTGTCTTTGCTCATGGTGTCTTCTGTCTGGCACAGGCCATGGATGAAGATATTCAAGGGTATGTGTCCCTGGTGTACCCAGCTTGTTACTGGCATGTCATACCATTGACCACTCTCTTTTGAGCCTGGCAGTGCAACCAGTTTGCAGCTGATGTGTCTGTATTTTCTTTGCTTAAAAAAGAGACTGCTGTGGGAGATAATGTCAGAAGTCTAAATATATTTTACCTCTTCCGTTCTCCCTTCAGACCCTCCTTCATGGAAGAGAGTGAGCTGGGTCGAGCATGATGTGCCCTTGAAAAATCCGTGCTGGCTGCTCCTGCTAGTCTTCTCCTGTCTGTCTTTGGAGATGGATTATGAGAGGATGTTCTCTAGGGGACCTTCCAGGGGCTGAGATGAGGCTGACCCCACTGATTGTGGGTCCTCTTCCCTGCCTTCGCTAAAGATGGGAATAACGTTAGCCTTTCCTAGTCATCAGGGAACTTCCCATATGACCTTGATTCTTCATTGGTGATTGACAACAGCTTCACAGTCACATCAGTCACCTCTGTCAGATCCTTGGGTGAAACCCATCTGGCCTGATGGATCTGAACATACCCAGTTTCTTTCTCTAAGTAGTCTCTAATGTATTGCTACTTTGCTGTTGGCTGGCCCTCTGTTTTCTGAAGGGGGTTGGTACTTACTGGTACTTGGGAATTGGCTTTGTCTACAAACACTTGTAAGAAAGGACACCAAGTGCTTCAGCCTCTTCTTTGATGCCTGTTGCTTGTCTCTTCCCCATACATCAACAGACTCACATTTTTCTTCACCTTCCCTTTGCAAATAGCATTCCGGTAGAGTTGTTTCTTTTTAACCTTAATGTCCTTTGCTAGCTCTGACTGGGCTTTTACCTTCCTGTTTTTGTGACAGAGTGCCCGGGCAATGCTTTTATTCTCCTCCTGCCTTGCCTATCTTTATTTACACTTGTGTGCTCCCTTTTTGTATTTTCATTTCATTAAGACTCTTCTTCTCAGCCAAGCGGGCGCTCTGCCAGAAAGGTGAATTCAAGACAGGGGATGGTCAGAGCCATATAAAGGTGTACTTATGAAAAATACAGCTGTTTTGAACGGCTTTTGTAAAGGCGATAGGTTTAGGCTGATGAGGGCAAAGGCTTTAAAATAAGACATAGTGGTGTCCTTGTTTGTCCAGGAAGAGGATGTTGACTGTAAGGAGATCAGGGTGGGTGAAATGCCAGACTGTTCATCCTGCTTTTCAGTAAGCATTTCATTTCATGCTAAACTTCGTATTACTGCAGCCGCGTTGCTGCCAAGACAGTTGTATGCAGTTCCCTGTGTGGAGTCAAAAGTGGACAGGACAGCAGAAAAGTAGCGAAAGCCCAGAGCTTTCTGAGGGAGTGGAAAAGTTGTGTTTGTCTGTGTGGGCAGAGTCTGGTAAAGGTTAGTGTATAAGGGGCGTTAGAGAGGGTCATTGGCTGGATGTCAGGAAAGGTGTGGCAGGATGGCAGGTGAGGAAAGTTATTCCCCAGAGAAGATGGATTTGAAGATTCAAAGATCAGAAGGAAGAGTTCATTATTAAGTCTGGGTCAAGTGGCTGAGACAGGCTAAAACAAGCGAGAAGGGAAAGGTCTTCAGTCAGAAGTGAATGAAGATTAAGATTGCTTGAGTTCAAGGGAGAAGTTAAAGAAACAGGAAGAGTAAGAGGCAAATATAAGAAAAGAAAGAATAGTAGAAAGGGAATTTTGAGACATCAGCTTGGAAAGAAAGAGTAAAAAATCTTGCTGGCCTCAAAAAAGGAGAAAGCACAAGCCCACAGGGTGAGAACAGGTACCCTTCCTAGCCATTGGGGTGCAAAACTCACACGTCATGAGAGTCGAGGCTGTGGGTGTCTGTGAGGCAGGGTGCAGGGAGGGGGGCATGGCGGGGAGGGCATGGCAGGACAGGTCATGGGCAGCAACCGGGGTGTTGGAAAAGCAGCTGGAGAAAGGGTGTTAAAAGAGGGAGAAGAGAGTAAGGGATGGTATTGCATCTCACTGAGGAACTGGCTAAGTGAGAGAAAAAGTAAATTAATAGGAAAGAGAAACATGTTGAAGATTCCCCCCCAAAACCCTCCTACATCAGGAAGCAGGAGGGGGGAAATCAGTTAATCAAAAATCTAACTTCTTCTTTTTTTTTGTCTTTCTTAAAACACAAACCCAGAAAAACAAACCTTCCCCCTGCTAGTGTATCTTTATCTAAATCCTTTTATCAGTTATTGTGGTTTCCAGTTAGAAATATATATGTTCATCAGACCATGAGGAAAAATGACAGATTAAACCCCTAATCCTGGAAATATGCACGTGCTTAATTCTGCAGTCATATACTTATGTTCTTAACTATTTTTTTTAGATCAGAGCTGGAGTGCTCAGCTGCTTTAAATATTGAAAACGAAGAGGTTTTCAAAAGGATTTAATACCGTTTTGGATGTAACAGATTTGGATATTAGATCAAGAATACTTAAAAAAAAAACCTGCCCTGAAGGACACACATAATTTTTAATTTGCTATGATATATTTATACAACAATAAATTCCATATATTTATCATTCATG
Organism: Ibidorhyncha struthersii; assembly: GCA_013398815.1. Classification (NCBI taxonomy): domain Eukaryota; kingdom Metazoa; phylum Chordata; class Aves; order Charadriiformes; family Charadriidae; genus Ibidorhyncha; species Ibidorhyncha struthersii. Next base: position 705,676 of record VZSZ01009346.1, on the reverse strand, counting down.
AGATTTTCAAAGCTGAAGTTACTTACTTAATGTTTATTGGTACCTTTGAAAATCTCCTCCTAATTAATTTCAGAAAATATATGTTCAAATCCAAAATTAAATTAAGACACATATGATGCTGGACCTAATCTGCAGTGTCTGGATCAAATCTTAAATTAAAACTGGCTAGGTCTTTTTCTGGTTTGGAATCAGAAATATGGAACATGGACAAGCTATTTTTTGTCTTTAACATTCATACCTAATTCATTCAAAACATTTGATTAATAATTTTTAATTGAGATTTTTCTTTGGAAAATTTAGTTATGCTGTCTAGTTAAAAAGAATTAAATTCTATTGTCAGGGTTTTCTGAGCATACTCTGATTTTATTCCTAGAGGAATATTTATTATTTATAAATATGGAATCACCCAGTGTTATATTTTTATCCCATAATCTCTATGGAGAAATGCACAAATGATGGTGTAATTTTATAGCTGTGACTTAGAAAAATTTGTCTTATTCCTCTCTTCTTTTATATCGTTATTATCCAACATAAATGTTATGTTATTACAGTACTGTCAGAGCTTAATGTAGACATGCTGATCTTCATTGACTTTTATCTTGGCAACTGCAAGAGGTTCTGTGATGAAATTTAGTATCCTAATTTAGGTTTTCAAATCATTACATTTACCTATAGGTGTTTTTTTTGCATATTTAAAATTATAATCTAAAGTTTAAATATGCAAGTTGTTTTTGAAAGATAGCCAGTTCAGAAACTATTATAATTTTCTGTGTGTTAGAGGATTATTCACAAAATTACTGTTGCTTTCTCTTCAGATCTTAAAGTAAGGGGCTTATAATTAAATGCCATTGGTATCATTTTGATGACTTAGTAAAAATAAGGTGCCTTGTTGCATAGTACAGGTGAAAGAGAATGCATGTTTTGGAGAAAAACTAGTTGGAGAAAAAATGATGAAAGTAAATGTTTCTATATGGAACCAAGACCCTTTTGTGAAAGCTAATTTTCACAGTTGTATTTGAAAAACATATATTAAATACAGGAGGCAGAGTTATGGGTTCTCTTTCAGCTCCAAGGGAAATATGGTGTCCTAGTGTGCTGCCCCAGAAGCAACACAGGCCAGTGACTGATTCATCAGAAAGTCTTCTAGCTGAATATTCCTTCCCTCAATGCACCTGCCTGCCTAACAAATGATCTGCTAGTTCTGGAAAAACTTTGCTGACCCATTCTACCAGCAGAGACGATGTTGTACCAAGTGTCTGTTTTCCTTTCCATAGCAGGAGGCTATTTGGTTCGTACTCTGCTCCCGTAATTCGTACTCCGCACTGTGAGGAAGACAAAGCAAATGCTCGACTGGTGTGCTTACCTTCTTCATACAGTGATTTTTTTATGTTAAGGTTGTCTCTGGGACAACATGAGTTAAGTTGTCTGATATTCAAACAGTGTTTGGGTTTGACTGAGCTGTCTGACAGATGAATACCACAGTGGATTAGTGTTGGACACAGCGCATGTGCGTTACACGTGTATATAATTTTTGTACGGTTGGATGAAACACATGGCCTTGCGCCTATAAAGGCATGTTCTCCATGTAATGTGCTCCTGTAGCAGTATACTAGAGCAGCAATAGTATTACTAGTGTACTAATGCTAACAGTTACTCCTGTAGAAACAGTATGCTAGCAGAATTACTCAGGTAGAAAAGTACATATGCTTAAGCAAGAATATTTCTGGCAATATCTTTGTGAGAAATGGTCTTGCAGCCCTTGGGAAACAGCTCATTGCTCAATTCAGCATCTATCCCATCCTCTGGCAGCAGCCTTATGCATGAGAAACATGCCAGCATCTCCAGCTTTTCACAGTGGACACAACTTAGAGTTCAGGAACTTCTTCTGCAGTCCGTTGCTTTCTTGATCTCGCGGATCTTCTTTTTTCTTTCTTTTTTTTTTTTTTTGTTTTGGCTGTCTTGCTTTTTGCCACACTTTTGCTCTCTGAGATTCTTGTAGAGACCCTTCTCCTCTTCTCTTCTCCTCTTCTCCTTAGCCTTGCAATATTTCATTATTTCATAACAGGCTGATGGACAGAGGAGATAAAAGTCAGCCCTTCCACATCTTGTTCTGCTAATAAGCTGCTGTGACAAGCCCACAGCCGAGTGGGATTCGAGTATCTGCCTACTGCGCATTAAACAGAACGATAGCATTTGTCATGTAGGATCCTTCCCTTTTCTCTCTCCGTCCCCTGGGGAAAATTGGATGCTGATTATATTGCTATACTTAATGAGTTTATTAGTGAAGCAAAAGTTGAGGAATAGGAAAACTCAAAACAGGAAAAAAATTGGAGGAGCAGATTTGTCAAGACTTTCAGGCACTGTAAAACTGTCTGAGGCAGAGCACAGCTCGTCTCAGCAGGAGATGGATCTGTCCCCAGGGACAGTGGAGTACTCCGTCTCTTGGTCTAAGGACCATCAGAAACATCATCGTTGGATATGCAAAGGACAATGCATTTCCCAGTGTTTGTGTGTTCAGGCATGCTCTGTGTTCAGCCGAGTGCCGCCTTCTTCCTTCATCAAAACTCACATCTTCCAAGAATTCTTCGTGCTTCATCTTCACTCCTGTTATTCTGCGTTTTTTTGTGTTTTTTTTTTTTTTGCTTTTTTCAAAGAAAAAGACAAGTTGCACAGAAGTTGAATTTCTTGTGGCATGACAAAGACCTTTTACTGTTCATAAGCTACATCAGAAACATTTTTGTACTCTACGTTTAACTAAAAGCGACCCAGTAATCGGGAGAGCACAAGAATTTAAAGCAAGGTTTTATTTCCCAGTGCTAGGAATAGTAAGGGGAAGACACACGCATTGTGTCCTTGTCCAAGAAGCATCCTCAGTCCAGGATGAGCAAAAAATCAAAGTTGTTAGATCCATCACTTGTACCCAGTGATGCCTTCAGTCATTCTGGATGCCACTTTTAGTCCTACTGCTCAAGCTGCGGCGAGTCATTTTTACTTGCATCCCCTTATCCCCCTCTGAAGTATGCGAAGTATGTGCAGATACTTACAGCAGTCAGAATATATTGATTGTAGCTGTGTGGGGAGGATATTTGGACAGATGCGATTTTTCAGAGCTGTTTGTCCAGCACGGCCATATCCAGCTGCTCCCTCCTTGGGCTTGTTTGGTTTTTGAGCAAGTAAACGCTACGACTCTCCCTCTTTCTGCTTTGGACCTCAGAGAGGTTCAGACAAATTTGATTCACTGTTTAGAAACCGTTGTTTGAGTCGCCATGTCTTGGAGACACAGACTCTTAATTATGGAGGTGACATAAATAAGACACTGCAATTTGTGAATTTAATTCTGTTGTGGCAAATATAAATAACAGACTCTATCTGCGTGCAGCAGTAGAACGAATTTCTTAGTGTTTTAAGACCAGTTTCAATGAAGATTTTAGCAATGATTTTGGCAGATTTTCCTACTATTTCAAACAAAAACCGAAGAGTGCCTGTTCCTGTGCTCTAAGCACTCTGCCAGTTCTTTAAAAGTACAAAATAAAAATTTATGTCAGTCTCAATTTAATATTGCATAGCACAGAATAGTGCCTCTACCTCCTCAAAGGGGCAAATGGGCAGACATGTATGCCCTGAAGGCTCTTCTCTAACAGGGCTTTGAATACCCCACCACTCTACCAAAAATCATCAACCCACCCACGGACTACAAAAATCACTGATCTTCCATTTTGTGATATTTTTAGGGGGTATGGGAGTACCAGTGGGCGTAGATTTCAAACACAGGTTTGGATTAAAATATGATAGTGTACTTCAGAACAAAAACATTTAATACTTTAATATTTCATGTTTGTGATGAGAGATTTAGATGTTATTGCCTACAATTTTTTATAAACTGCTAAACTTGCTTTCTCATTTATACATATTTGTATAAACAGAGGAAAAAAATAAGACACTGCAATTTGTGAATTTAATTCTGTTGTGGCAAATATCCACAGAGGACCTGCGTAAAAAATGTTTGCTTAGCAAGAAATGTAAATGCTTTATTTATAAAAAGTGGTAATTTAAAAAAAAAATAGTCAAATGCTTACTAGATCAAAATACTTACTAGATCAATTTACAAATATGTATAATAAAGCATCCCTTCTTTTCTAACTCTTCCTTGTAATGTTGTCATTTCATGACGTAACAAATGGCCAATCTACTTACTACTTTGGGGGAAAATGTATTTTTGTAAAAATTACATTGCACAGCAATCCTGTGGGCTTATATTTTTTGGATAATTAACATATAGTTCCAGTTGGTATAAATCATTGTGTCTGATATGTAAGTATTAGATTAATTCAGTTGTCACCAGAATATGTGGAGGTATATTCACTGACTGATATACTGCAGGTTGTGTTAAATGTAGGATTACAAAAATGAAAGTATTGTGAAAAGCATACGAAGCATTTTTATAGGGCACTTGGTTTTCAAATGACCTTGTAAAACTAATTGTTTGTGGAAAAAGAGTGTTGTTCTGTCTTTGAAAGCCTGCTTGATATTCTATCGTTATTTTATCTCTTTAAATACATTCAAAGGGAATTTGAAAGATTTTATATGTTTCTTCCACCTTAGTCTCTCACTAAGGACAATATTTTAAAACCATGTTTTTGTAGGTAGTCTTTAAACACTGTCACTGAAAATATACAGTGAAATGGAAACATAGCATTATTGCAGAGTTGCACAATTCTCCTGCAAACAATAGCATTTGAATACTTGAATATTGAACAGCATTTGTATAATGTAATTCAGATTAAGGCTGGTTTACAAACATAAGCCTTAGTTAAACTCATTCGAAGCACATGGCTGTGTGTATTAGCTTTTTTAAGCCAAGAGAAATTACATTTTTAAGTCATCACAAAATGCAAAATGGGAGGGGAAGTAATCTGAAATTTAATTTGCAGGCCAGGAGGGACTGCTATGAGCACGTAGCCTAACCTCTGCATTCGCATGGCCTGGACATTCATTCGGTAGTTCCCATAGAAAGTCCATAATTTCTGACTGAGCATGGATTTTAGGAAAATATCCCAAGCTTGATCTCTAAAGGCTTGAAAAAGCAGAGCATCCGCCATGCTCCCAGGTATGTTGCCACAGTGGTTAGTCCTCCTCAGTATGAAATCGGCTCCATGCTGTGGCTTTGCATTCGTTCAAGCTTCTGCTTCCAGCAGCCAAACCTTGTTGTTCCTTTGTTCCCTAAATTAAAGTGCTCTATACCATCAGGAGCCATCTTTCTGCTGAGGTGTTTGTATACGGCACCATCAGCTCAGCTCCCGTGCTTCAAGCTGAGAGAGAGGCTGCCAGAGCTTGATGCCAGAAATTATATAACCTGTTTCCAAATCACTGACGATCAAGATGTAAGTGGTCTTCAATGCCTATGGATGTGTTGTAGGTGTTGTCCCAAGCCCTGCTGTTACAGACCACCACATGGCTCTGGGGGATGTGATGGCAGACCCTCTCTAAGCAGCTATGTGCAGTGTGTATAGAATCATAGCATGGTTTGGGTTGGAAGAAACCTTAAAGACCATCTAGTTCCAACCCCCCTGCCATGGCCAGGAACACCTCCCACTAGACCAGGTTGCTCAAAGCTCTGTCCAACCTGGCCTTGAACACTGCCAGGGATGGGGCACCCGCAGTTTCCCTGGGCAATTTGTTCCAGTGCCTCACCCCCTCACAGTGAAAAACTTCTTCATGATATCTGTTCTAAACTACCCTCTTCCAGTTTGAAGGCATTCCCCCTCATCCTATCACTACATGCCCTTGTAAAAAGTCCCTCTCCAGCCTAAGGTCTCCCTAGAGTCTTCTCCAGGCTGAACAACTCCAACACTCTCAGCCTGTCTTCATAGGAGAGGTGCTCCAGACCTCTTATCTTTGTGGTCCTCCTCTGGACTAGCTCCAACAGGTCCACGTGCTTCTTATGCTGAGGACTCAAAAGTACAAAGCTTTGTTGTAACACAAGCAGCTGAGGTTCAAGAGATGTGGGGGTAGCTTTGTCCTTCAAATTTCTAAATACTACAGAGCAGAGTTCCTCTGCTACTAGTCTTAGGCGTGGGGTGATAGCATTTAATTGCCTGTCTGAGGAAAGCCTTTGCAAACTTCCTAAGTCACGCTTTGATGCTCAGGTTTGGGGGGCACCAGCAGCACCTTCTGGGGAGCAAAGCTGGGGCGGGTGGGCTGGCTCTGGCTGAGGAGCCGAGGCAGGTGCCAGCGGCTAGCATCCAGGTGGGAGCAGCTAGGGGGGGAACCAGCATGGCGGCATGGCCAGGGCACTGGGGAGAGGGCTGGAAGTGGGGTGCTGCGGGTCTCCTCCGCTTCAACAAATCCTGACAATGGCAGAAAGAAGACGCACGTGATTCGGGGAGCTTAACAGTCATGCATGTGCCTGGAAAATGTCATCGATGCAGCCGAAGAGTCCATGTTAAGCAGAGCTTTGATGTCTCTTCTCTTTGAAAAACAAGGGCTGTTTCCCCGCTTACAAGTGGCTGTGGCAGAGGAAAGCTGCCCTTTGCAGAGAAAATGAACTCGTCACAAAAGCAGTTGGTGGTGAGGTACAAATAATCATTTTTATTTGCACATTAATAATACGATGAAAGCATAAACCTCAGACAAGTATGTCTGAGTATAGTGTATATGTATATATGTACTCGGGGTTTTGAAAGGGCCACTTTCACAAAGCTGATAATACTAATTAAGCTCTGAGGAAAAATTATTTTCATCGCGCGCTCATATTGTTTTAAAGTTTAAATTCCAAGTATATTTTACCAAATGCTCGAGTATACTTACCTATCCACAGTCTGGTGCAGGGGGGAGAAAAGCAAAGTTAGCAGGTAGATTAAAGCTTCCATGTGCATATTAACAGGTCCGTTTATATTTATTTATTTATATGTATGTGTGTGTAGAATCACAGAGTGATGGAATATTTATGTTGCAAACCCCCTCCAGAGGTCACCTAGTCCATCATGTGTATGTATATGTATATATGTTTGTATATATACACACATAAGTGTTATGAAGTGAAAAATGAGGATGTTGATACAAATTCAATGTTAGGAAGAGCAGTGTTTTGAAAAGGGAAGCAAGAGGACACAAATGAGAAAAAATCAATGCCCAGCAGAGTTAAGAACAACACTGTTTTCAAGGCACAATAGGATCAAAAAAAACTTCTAAGAAAGATATTTTTTGATTATTGTGTAGAGAGAGTAGAAAATCGCCAATAGTTGTACAGAAAAGCACTCAACTCGGGGAAACGTTCAATAAATATTTTCTTCTGAATTAAAAAAAAAGCCAAATGATACCTGTGTATCAAGAAAGAATCAGAATAAGAATGAAATATTTTCCCTTTCAACAGTAATTGGGGAGAATTTTAAACTGTACCTGTTGATAATTTTCAGGTAAGGAATCGAGGAGTTGTGTCAGTCACTATTGCTGATCTGTAGTAAGTGAAAATGGGGATCTTTCACCACTATTTAAAAGCACCGGGTGGGATCCTCCCCGAGGAAATGCATGTTAACCACGGCAGGATCGTTTTCCAAGGAGCGCACTGGCAGTGGCGGTGGTTGACTGGGGACACGGCCATTGCCAGTGCTGCCCAGGAGGGCAGCCTGACAGGTCGCACGTCCAGAAGGTCTTCACACCTTTTGATCTAGGAGACAATGTGTAAGCTAAACAGGTCAATAATTACTTAAGCAGGATTTTTACTTTGCCGATTTGGGGTTTATTACTCGTCTCCGATCTCTTAGTAGACTTCTAACAGGGTTTCCCTTTTAGGGGGAAGTGGGAAGGGGAGTTTCTGTTCCTGTTAGCTACAGGTTCCAAAATTATTTTGGTGACGTCTAAACCCTTTTCTGAGGCAGTTTTACCATGACAAAACTCCTTGTTCTATAGACATGAACAACGTTTTTTTCTTTCTCTTTTTCTTACCATTGCCATGACTTGGTATTGTGGTTTTAAAAGCCCTTTGGGAATTCAAGCAAGCCGAAGCCACCAGGCAAAACAGATCACTCTGCAAGGTCTGTCTCCATCATCATTCACCCTTTCGTCTGTTGTATGGCCTGTGAACTTTATTTGGATAAAGACTATATTTTCTCTCAGACCACTTATAAAAGTGTTGAATGGTGTCAGGCTGAGAACAGGTATCTGAGCATCTCATTGAAAATGCCCTCACAGAAATCACAATCCCTGATTGTGTCACAGATAAGTGTCACAGATATCCATGTATGATTTTTTTAATAATTCTAAATTAAGTGCTTTGCAAAAGTCTATTTACCAACAGACTTACCCTTCACAAAGGAACAGTAATCTCACCAAAGAACAGTATCAGGTTTGCTGTCTGTCATAAAAAATTTGTTTCACCATAATAAAAAAAAAATTAAGAAACAAAGATGGCAGCATACTCGTTTCATTGCTCATCTGATGTTGTGTGATGTTACTCAGGATCAACATCAGCCTAACTTGAATTTTTAGGGGCGAATAATGCAGTATAATTTGTATAAGGAGCTGCATCTATTACGCAGTCTCTCCTGATTAGCTTGTCCTGTCCTTGTTTTTCATTCTGCCAGAGAGAAACAAGATTACTCTCCAAAGCTCTCCTGGCTTCAGCAAATTGAGCCAATACTCCGTGCTGAGGGAGGACCTGATCAGAGGCCGCTGTGAATTTTCCCAGAATTAGGATAGTTTTTGTGAAACAACAGCAACGCTTGCTCAACCAGCTGGAAAGTGGATGGGCCCAGCTTTGCACATCACTCATGTGCCAGTCAGCATCTCTCTTGAAGCGGCACAATACTCAAGGGGGTGTGTGTGCAGAAACCAAAGCCTTGCCATCAAGTTGGTTCCAGCAGATGAAAATCAGCATTTCCTGCAGAATTCCTCTAGCATAATCAGGAAAGTGACAATGCAGATATCATAAGTTTAAATGAGAAGAAGGGGGTGATAGCAGACCATTGAAGAAGTACACACACTAAGACACAGCATGAAGTAACATAACTAACCAGGTATATCTAGAAAATATGGTGCAGCATGGACACCTCCCCAGGCAGCAAGGAGAGAGACAGAAAAACCATCCAGACTTTCCCTGCAACTGAAGTGAATAAATCTCCCACCAAGGTAATATATCCCCTAAATTTTGTGAGAAATGGTTCTCAGCTGCTTCCAACAAATGTCAACAACCTATCTGAATTTCTTCATGATCTGGAGACTTAGTAGCTGGGTCCTATATGGACCTCACATCTTAACTTTCATGTTTACATTTGAATAAGCTTGCATTTCTAGCTAGTCAGCAACGACCACCTTGTCAAGGCTTCCAAAAACCAGCCCACAGCAAAGGCTGGAAAAGGAAGTATATGGTCCCTACAAACACAGACTAAACTATCTGGACACAGCCTCACCAAGTCCCTTTGCTGTAAGAACAGCACAAGCCCTTTCTCCTCAGATGTTAGACCCTCCTCGGTTGCTTCTTCTGCTGCTTAAAAGGAAACTATAGCTCTGCGATGCTGACAGGGTTTGCGATAATGAGATTTTGAAAGTCTCAGCTCTTAGAAGTGATCCGACAAGATGGTCAGTAATGGCCAAGAGAAGCCGTGGGAACATAGAAATCCAAACCCAAATATGGCGAACTTGAATTTATAGCTCAAAACAACATCTCGTTAGTTTGACTGTAATATGGACAGCCTGCCTCAATGTTTTTATATGCTTAAGACTGGGAACAATGGATAATGCTGCTGTTTTTCTTTGCTGTCTCGTTTCTTGATGAAACCTACTTTCCTCACCAGTCTCATAGTAGCAGAAAACATGCACTCTTATTGCTGGAAACTGGAGAATGTCCAGAATTGGGGAACTGGGGAAATGGATTTTTCAATCAGCTCCTGTCCAGATAGATATCAGTGGTATTAAATATCTGCAGGGCTGGAATATCACATGAACTGTTACACTTGACATGGAGGGGAGAACAGCTGCTTACGCCCACTGGTTGGGAGAGTTTCTTACTGCAAATAACTGCAAAGAGAGCAAGTCAGTTTAATTAGGACTTTTTTTTTTTTTTTTGATAGCTACTAACCTGCTTAAGTCCTTTATCCCTAGTTTTTGTTTTCTAGGCCACATGTGAGTTAAGCATAGTCTGACAAGGGTCTTTGTGCTCCTGTCTTGCAAATGTAAAGGACCAGCGTGTTGTCCCTTTAAGCGAAGAGTGGCTTTTGCTTCTCTAGCTTTCTTCCTTTAGCTTTGATGGTAAATAAATGAACTCCTTGGGGTCTTTTTAGAGCAATCTGAGACTTGCGATGCCAGAAAGTGTCTCTGAAAGGAATAAGGCTGTGAAATGAGTGTTCTCCATTATACAACTGTCTTCCTCTAAGTGCTAATTATGATTCTCCTAAAAAAATAAAAAATACAAAAGCCAGCTGAAATGATGAACCAGATCAAATCTTCCCTCTGTTCCTCATAACAAAAATGTGCCTATTAGCCTCATTCAAGCCCCACCCTCCCCAGCCTTCTGTATCAATTTACCTTAGTGTACCATACAGCACAGAGAAATTAGTCTTAAGTGAATATTTAGATATTATACAAGAATAAACCTGTCAGGAAAATAAGTTAATTATAAATGCCTCCCCTGTATACAAGTTATAATTTAGGGGGTTTGTGTGTAAGTGGAATAACAATAAAAAGAAAGAGACTGTGCTCGATTATCATTTTAATTTCTACTTAAATTTCTACTTTCGCTATTGTTCAAAAGGTTTTGTTCTGTCCTTCATTGTAACTATTCACCCTGGCTTTTAAAAAAATAGTTTAGTTGTGTGAGACAGGAGGTTCTTTCGTTCAAAGCTAACAGCTACTTTTAGGGGACTTCTAGAAAAGATGTTTAAAACTATCTATTCAATAAGCAGACTATTCTGGGGAATTTTGATGGCAGGAAAAACTACACAAGAGCTGCCTGGGCACCTGAGAAGATGAGAAGAGTCATCTGTGAGTCAGAGGAGGGGAGAACCTGCCAGAATCAGTTCAGTTCTCAGCAGCGCCGCTGCCTCACCATGGGATCTGACTTGATCAAAACTAGAATAATCCATCAAGATTTCTTATCGATACTTCTTAGCCAACACTGCTGCTGCAATTACTACTGTAGAAAATTTGGAGAGGCGTGTTCCAGCTCGCAGATGGCTGTTCCTGGTCATCGTTAGCTGAGTCAAAGACAAGACATTATGGGTTGCAGCATGCCTAAAAATCCTCGTCTGCACAGGCCATCTGCTATTCATTTTACTTATCTATAAATAGGCTTAATAATGCTGCTGACATCTTGTGAAGGAAATGTATACTTTTAAGGGAATGAAGTTTTCAAATAGCAGGCACAGCTCTTCCCATGTAGGGGTTTGATAAGAAATGGTTAGTGCTTGCAGTGGTGGGATTCTGTAGATGTGGCAGTTCTTCCAGTGTAGGCGAGATGATTGCCTTGAAGTTAAGAAAGATGAGTCCAGCTCATGGAAATGTATGAGAGGATGAAATACAACCATGAAGTCCCTGATCAACATCTTCCCTTTTGTCCAGAGAAACATGTGTCAGGAAGGCTTAGGATGCTAACATGTTATGTTATTTTCACTTAGTCATTTTTTACAGGGTTGAGTGTCTGCATGGTAGTCCTTGGGAAGGTGATGGACGTGGGTCAAAAAATGGAGCAACTATGAAAAAAAGAGTGGAGGGGATTGCCAGAGAAATTCGGTGTTCAGTCAAGCAATTAACTTTCACTAAACAAGAAGAGAAAAGACCATTTATAGAACCATTCTGTGAATTTGTAATCTGAAAAAATTCAAGGGTTTTAGGAGCCAGTATTTAAAGACAAGGCTTTGAAGGTTAAATCTCAACATTAAGACCGCACTGAAATTCAAAATCTGTGTGAAGAAAAAGGCAGATTCTAATGTGTTTTCCATATCTTCCTGAAGCTTCTCTTATCAGGTTTCCTTCTGACCTCACAGATAGTTTAACCATAGCTTAATCTAGTTACTAGTATTTGAAATCTCTCATATATGGCAGCTGAGCTTCGTAGTGTTCTCCTGATCTCACTGCTGTGCACCCCCCCCTGCACTGACCCTCAGCCAGAGGACCACCTCGTACCCGTATCACTCACTAGTAACTAGGAGGTTGTATGCAGAATCCAAATCTTACCATGGTAGTTTTATCAATCCATCTCCTCTGTAGCAAAAGGGTGCTAGGTGCACTAAATTTCAGGACAAGTTATATGCTTTTACTGAATGCAACAGAAACGTAGTAAAAAGACAAAGAGTACAACAATAAAGGCGGAAAATAACAATAGTTTAAAATCAAGTTACTCTTGTTAACACCAACACTTAAGGGCATTCGAAGTGCTGTGATACTTTTAGCTATTAATGTGGGCTCTATCTATTTTCTGAGCCATAAACTTGGTTAAATGTCTGGGTTTGCTTTTTTAAAATGTAGCTTTATATTAAATCATTGAAAAAAATTAAGGATGTAAAAAGAAATCATATAAAACCTCAACCTGTCACATGTTTTAATGCTTGTGCTATTAAGGATCCTGCCCTTTTGACATGGGGTCATGAAATACTGAGCGAATGACACATTTACACCCACCCCTTCCACCCTCTGGGAGGGGGAGGCAGTCGCTCTCCGACCTCCCACCAACCCAGTTCCCTCTTTCTGACGACCACCACCTTTCTTTCAAAATCCCTCATCCCCTTCCCACCCGCCTGTCCCCACCTGGCCTTTCTGTGACCTCCCATCCATCAAAATCCCCTACACCTCACTCCCAGCCCCATCCTTCCCCTCACTGCTCCCAGCTCCATTAATTTGCTTCTCCTCCCACTTCTGCCTGGTCTGTCTTTAACCCTGGGCTACCAGTTTCCTCTCTCAGCACTGTGTTCAAAGCATCCAACCCAGACTCGTGCCTGGCATATATGTCAGCCACATGCCTCCGCAGAAGAAATCTCAGCACGACCCAGGGACCGACCTGTTGCTGAAAGTATTCTCTTGCTTTTTCTGCTTTCTTCTGTCACAGCTTGTCTTCTGCACGCTTGGGTCGTGTGTCTGCATGCCTTTCTACAAGGCAGGCACTGGTTCCTTCTGTCCTCAAAAAAACCCTTCTCCTTCCAGCAAATAGTCCTGTCCAAGTCCTTTTGGTCTCTGATACCCTGATGGCTGCCTCACCTTTCATCTCTTATTTTGTTCAAATACATAATTTTTCTGCATCCTTCTTTGTGAATTTCTCTCACTGAGGTTTCTAATGATCTGGACAAAAAAGCTGAGCTAATCTGTGGACCTGCAATCACTTGCTTCACTGTGGTAGCTTAGACTTGCTGTAACACATGCCTTAGCTTAAAAAAACGTATCTTCAGAGTAAAGCCTTCCACTCCCCACCTCCCCAACCCTTTGTGTTTTTCTAGTTCTCATCATGCAGTATCTTTGGTCAATGGTCCATCTATCCCCCTGCCTGCAGACAGCTGTATGTGAGCATTATGCTTCGATGGACTCGGGACTAGACTCTCGGTCACACGGTATGCTTCCTCTCTGCTCGGTTTCCTTTCTTTCTCACCAGGTATCCTTCCTCTTACCTGAATTTTCCTTCTCACCTAGTGTCTTTTCTCTGCTGTTCTCCAGTGCTTTCTGCTGATGCTCCTTCTCAAAAGGCCAGCAGCAGGCTGCCTGTGCGTATGGGTAAACAGTAAAAGTTCGTGAATGGGCTTCTTGTAGCGTTCCCTGGGAACCTTCCTGGGCAGCCCGTCATATCCATATATCTAGGACTATTCAGGCTTGGTGTGGGTGTGGGCCTCTCTTTGTTATTGCTATTTCGTAAGCACAAACCCTTCCCCAAATCTAATTTCAGGAAGCGCAATGAAGGTCCCTTTCTCTCGTCTGCTAGTGTTGTATCTGCAACTCTGCATCGTTGCCACCACCCCTGCGGCCTGCACATTTAGGGTCTGTTTAAATCCTGATAGTTACTCTTGAAAAAACATTTACCCTGGCTGGCCTTTTGTCCCTATTGCAACAGAAAAAAGAAGATCTATGTGTTGCCTCCTGTTTCGTTTATTGTAATCGCTGCTCCACCTCCACCTCCTACTTCAAGCCCAGTGAAAGGTGGCCATCAAATCCCCTGTTTCTTGCCTGGTTTTCTGACCTTATTACCTCCCTCTCTGAACCTTTGTGCTGACACCTTTGGCTGCCTCTAGTTTAAATTTCTTGTTCTTTTGTTTTCAGGCCTCCCATAACTCTTACCCTAGCCAAGCAGGTTCTCTTTCATTTGATCCTACTCCCATCCCTTTCTGCTCAGACACTGCTGCCACTCGCACTCTTCTTTCTCCTTCTCACCCAGCCCTCCTCCCTTGACCTAGGCTGCAATTACCACGACTATGTTGTCGTTGATTATATCCACTCGTAAGGAGCCTTGCTGCTTTTTTGCACAGGCAAAGGAAGAAAGACTTCTTTTTTTTTCCGTGCTTCCTGCCATGCCCTGACTAGAGGCTCCTCATGGGCTTGCCCTGGTCACGTTGTCCGTCACTCATCTGCCACTGCTTGGCAGCTCCTCGTGGTCAAGGTGCATTGGGAGCCTTGGGGAGGGAAGTCTCTCTTCCTCTGCACTTTGGGGTCTCTAAGAGGCACTCAGGCAATGTGGAAGGAGTTTTAATAATTAATCATGGCAATTCAGGCATACAGAAGTCAGGGGTTATTCTGGCTTCAGAGTATTTGGTTGTCTCTAGGACAAAGCTGATTTCCTCGCTGTCTGCACTGAGTTCTGGCCCAGGACACCACTGCCACGTCTGAGTGGTATTTCCCGAGTTGGAGCCTTTTATTTCAGTGATGAATGGCTTCCCGTACGTACACTTTGAAGTATTCTAATTGTGCTGTATGTTTTACAGTTTGTTCTAGTTGCATTTACAAATCAGAGTTCAGTTATGGATGACCATTATATTGAGCTAAAACAAACTAGTATTTTATATTCTTCTGTTTTATTATGCTTTTTAGTAACATTATCTTTCCCTATGTGGACAGCATTCAGTGTCGTAACACCCTCAAGTAATTTCTAACATATTTTGTCTTTTTGAATGAATGAGTGAAAACCAGAAAGAAAGCTTTTTGATTTTTCTGACGCATCCCTATTATTCCTTTTCACTAAGGGTCTGCAGTAGTCACCTGCAATTTCAATGCTTTGCTTGTAACTGCTTGTACCTTTTTGCTGCCTGAGAGGAGTCATGTAAGGATATATTGAGCTGGATTTTCTGGTTTGTATCTGCAAATCCTGCAGTGTGTGACTTGCAGAAGGCTTGACAGAGTGACTACAAGGTGGACAGTGGGTGCCCATTCATCGGCAAACCTGGCACAGCCAGAGAGTCAGCTGCGGCCATACGCAAGCAGCACGGGCAGCGTGTCTATCCACTGGATGGAGAAATCCCCTGCGTGTTTTAGTCTGCCGTAGCGTCTGGCTACCAAGTGGCCAGACACAAAACCTGGTCAAATCTTGGCATTCAGATGTGGCATCGTGCTTGCAGTCCAGGGGAGAGCATGGTCTGAGATCACTGGGGCAGATGAATCTTCGAAACTGTTAATGTTTTGCATTTCTAATATTACCTTATCATGTTCTGCTTTATCAAATGCAAATGTACTCCTTTGGTTTAGTTTTTATCTGTATTGAAAGACCTGATTTAAAGGACTTCAATGATAGGTTCCACAGGACTATATTGAAAACTGATTGTATTTTACAGTGGTAATGGAGTTTGTGTGAGACAAGATGACATTCAGTATTACCTATTGATGAGCTACTGTTTTTCTTAATTTATATATTTTTTTTATTGGTCGTTTTCTGCTTTGCCAAAGGGTTTAAACAAAACCAATATTTTCAGTCCATGGATACTGTCTAGTTTTGTGAGCTAAAAAAAGCCACTCATTCAAGAGTTCCTTGATGAAATTATCATTGTCACTGGCATAAGTGAGGCTTTTTACTTATGTTTTCCACACACTTTTTTATTTTCATTTGTTGGAAATAATATTTACAAGAATCTACTGATTTCCTAACTGCCTGTACCTCTTGGAAAAATATTTTTCTATCAGTGACTTGGGATTTTAAGATAGCAATCACGTGTTCAGCCACTTAATGGTAATCTTTGGTATTGTTTCCCTCCTTATTTATTAACAGTCATAATTTCTCACTGGTATTTCTTCCCCCTTCACAGCCACAATATATTTATAAGAGCCCTTTTGTTCTCTGTAATCACTTTAGCTAGCATTAAATCATTCTTCTTTTCAGCTGCCCTTATCTTTTCTCTGCAAGGCTTAACCGACTGCAGTTTTCTTTCATTTTTCCCTCCTTCTCCGCTTCCCTTTGCACTCTCATCTGTGAGCAGTTCGTACGGAAAATGTATTAGTTACGTCCCATCCCTCTTTTCTGGAACTGTTTTTTCTGTTCCTTAACTCAGGTTTACATTCAGAATTTTCCAGCCTTCTTCTCTGCTCCTGGGTTTGAGCGCTTCTTGTCTCCTAGTGACTTATGATAACACTTACTATTTGAAAACTGATTCTTATCTGCAGAGTCCTTTGTAAAAATTAATTGATGAACAGTAAAGCTTTCCCTAAAGGGGTTCTCTTATCAAATCCTGACCACTGTGTGAGCCTGCTCTCTGCTCTGAAAACGTGAAGTAGCTCATGAATATTGCCCTCAGTGCTTTCTTTTATCAGGCAGGTGTGTCCTTAATCCTCAGGGAAGAGCTAGGTCTAACCTGAGTTCGGGGTGAGCAGTTGAACAAAAATGTAAAAGAAACTCCATCTCTTTCACAGAGAGTGTCCCTTAAAAGCTCAGTTTCAAAGTTGCTTCTGGAGCCAGAAAAAAAGTGCAAATAACAAAATGAGACGGAGATAAATGTTCAAATAATTTACCTGCTTCTGTAGTTTTTGATTGAGCTTTGAAGTAAACGTCTTATGCATTGATTATTTGCTTTTTAATGATCTTATCAAGAATGCCTTTTAGAGATGAAGAAATGCTTTTGAATGAGGATATGAATGGGCACAAATAGATCCTCTCCAGTATGAATACCTGCCATTCAGACAGGCTGAATTGCTTTTCAGAATTGTGCGGTTTCTCTGATCAGTTGCTACAGTTGGGAGCAGCCAAGAATACCAATAAAAAGGCAGACTTTCTGGGAGCGAGTCAGCGGTATTCTGTGGTTAACTTCCCAACCCTCTCTGCCCTTCAGAGGCACTGAGCAGCAGAAGGATCTTCTCCTGCATCTCCTTCTGTGCTGGTTTTTGTTTGGACATTCTGAGGAGAAAGTTTTAAAATACAACAAAAATTGTTGACATCTTTGGAGAAGCGAAGGTAGTATCACTCTCTCTCACGACAGCCTGCAGAGATCTGGGTTTTTTGTTTTTCTTCCTCGCTGTAGATTTGATGTTTCTCAACAGCATAGATTTTAGCTGGAAAATTATTATTAACTGAATTAAAATCTTTCTGCCAGCAGGCGACCATTCTGAAGATAGCTTCCACCTCCCCAGAGATGACAGGCAGCTGAGGCAGCCCTCTAAAGGCAGGAGGGGTTTCATCCAGCCCTTGGAGAGAGAGAGAGGCTCTTAGCCAAGGATGTCCCTCTGACAGTTGGCATCTGAGCTCAGAAATGGGGTCCGGGTCCAAAGTGAATCCCCTAGTTGTCCCCACTTACTGTGCTTTGATTTACATCATGGGGTGGTTTTAGTGAACATGCTCTGGATTCCTTTCAGAGAAAATGGAACTGAAATGCGCAGTTAAGGGTTGCACCTACCATGCTGCAGGTGCTAATGGGCAGTCAGTACGTGGGGCCAGCCCAGAGCTAGCCTGAAACGGTGCCTCCAGGGACCACCTGGTGGGGCATCAAGTCCTCAGGACCAAATGAGGGATTTTTTTTCAGATCCTCCTGTTGTGCCACTCTGGAAGACTGAAATTTAGGACAGTCTTATCTAATAAAAAGGAACTGGGTACTAGCCATGATTTCTAGAGTTCTGAACTTGTAAAAGAGTATTTTGCTTCCAGTGTGCTTCACCATCTGTCTTTGCCGTGTCTTGTGTTTGTGTTTTTGGAACAACAGGTTTAATATGAGGAAAGTTGCAGATGGGTTCGACAGCCCAGACTCAGAAGTAGTGCCATATGTAGATATGACAATATCGTTTAGTGCTATCATCAGGCCAATCTGTAGGCTGCAGGTTTGTGATATTGTCACATTTCAGCTGAGGGCAGCAGGTACTTTCTCTGTAATTTGTGGCCTGGAATGGGTGGTTGGGATCCTGTCAGGAGAGACAGGGCATTTTGTGTAGCAAGTGCTCTTTGAGACATGGGATGACTATCACATTTTCTGTGTGAGATAACAAGTTCATTTTTCAGCATGAAGTATTTCCACTGTTACTGGGAGCAATTGTTTTTCACTGGCTCTCACTGTCAGTACGACAGCTCCAACATAGTTCAGGGCCTCTTGAGTGGTCCTCCACGATCCATCGCTGAAGCCTGCCTACTGTTAGATATTGAAAATTATGACAAGTACCTCACACACAGCGTGCCTATTTTGGTAGCGGTTGTAACAATATCCCTGCTTGCTACTTAGCAGCAAATGTACGTATCTTAGTATTACAGCAGATGCCTGGTATTTTAACATTTGTGATGCCATCTCCGGATGCTACCTGTGTTTAAGGTAGGAATCCTAGGAATCCCGTGCTTTGTGTTTCAGCCCCATGCAGATGTCCCAGATACCCTATGGCGTCTAAAATGGTGCTAAAACCCAGTGGTTAGGCAGCTAAACCTCTAGTCCAGCATGCTGTTCTGGGAGGTGGTGATGAAAAGCACCTCCAGAATCTCTCAGCCACACTGGAGAAAGGGAGGTGTTGCAGGGTAACACGGGGATTTATGAGATGGGCATCACGGTGACTGTATTACAGGAGAAAAGGGAAGAGTGATTCTTTTCCGTTCAGATTCTGCTCCGTATTAGATGAAACATTTGGCGAAGGTGTTGCATGAATCACCAGGGAGATGTTTATCCTTGAATTGCCCAGACATTTCATATAGTCTGGTCTCTTTCTAGCTCTGGTCATTCGTTGCAAGTTGATCACGCACAACTTGGTAGCAGCGTGATATCCCCTGTATGTACTCTTGGTCTATACGGCATATCAAGACTTTAGGTGAAATTAAGTTTGTGGCATCATAATAAGCTACAGTGTTTCTTTGCTAAAAGAGCAGATGGTACTTTCTCAAAGGAAACAGAGCAGTAACTTCAGCCGCTTGCGGAGACCGGCTGCCTTTGCCTCTCCGTCTCATAGCTCTGTTCAGATTGACAGGGAGGTCAGAGCTTCTCCTGGGAATTAAGAAGTTTTCTTGCTGGGACTGTGAGAGGGGGAAGCAATGTTAAAGATGGCAGCAGATGGAGCATGTATCTAAGCACACTCTTGGCACGCCCCAGTTTAGCTCTCTGTTTCACGACAGCATCCTTGTACGCTTTGATGGTCGTGGATGGGAGGTCTCTCGGTGACCGCAGAGTATGCCTGGGCAAAAGGACCTGAGTATGACTCCCCTGGTTCAAGCAGGCGTAGTGAAGATTTTAAATTCATGTGCTCTTCTCCAGTAGGTGCAAATCAGATCTCTTTTGTTTCAATCACAATGGAAGTCTTCAAAAGGAACTTTTTGCAGGAAGTACTGATTTTGATCATCTCTGTTGCTTTATGTGTCTTTTATGGTTTGATTTTGAAAGGGAAAGAGAGCTAGCTTCCTTTTAGTGGAATACCACTGGCTTTTGATTATGTTTGCTAGAAATCAGGTGGGGGTCTAGATTTGCACTAGAAAATTCCACAGGTTTTTCTTGCAATTAAGTGCACATGTAAGTTAATTTGAAGTTTTGCAAAGCAGGTTCCCAGACACTGTATAAAAGGAGAGAGAGGGGGACAGAAATAAAGTCTTCTCTAATAAAGACTTCTGTATCTCACTTATTTTTGTGGTGTTTTTCAAATTTGTCTATCTTTCTCAGACCCAAAGAATGCAAAATTAAGGTCCCTGTATTTCTACACAGCCAAAAAATTAGTCATATTTCAGGGAACAGAATGCCTTAGTGCATACGATTCATATTCAGCATCAGAAGTAACATTTTAAGTATCAGCCTACTGCCTCAAGGTGCTTCTTTCTTTCTCTGCATTTCTCTCTGCGTATACCCATGAAAGCCAGCTCTGCCCTTTACAAAGTCATTTTATTGTGGCTTCCAGTTCATCAGCTACTGGGAATATTCAGGCTGGCTAATACTCCTTTTGCCTTACAAGTATGAGAGTGCATACCAAGTAATAAGGGCGCAGTATCAGAGAATAAGGAGGCAAATGAAAAAGTAATAAGAGAAAGAAATATTTCTAGCACTTAGAGAAAAATCTCATGCAAATGTGATAGAGAAAGGAAGGAAAGGAAGGGGAAATAAACCAAAATGAACCTTTAAATAAAGGAATTGTGCAGATACATATCTTGATTTCCACAAGTGCTAATAATTTTTTTAATTAAGTTGGATCTTGTAAAATATGCAAGATTTAAAGTTCTCTTATGAACAGCATGATCAAATCACAATTCTTTCCCTACTTTATGCTCTCAATAGAGCTCAGCAATAATGTATTTTCTCAACTTAAAAGCTTTCTTATGTCTTATCTCAAAGATCAGCTGTGGTCAGCTGGAAAAAAAAAATCAGAGAAAGCTTAAAATAAGGATGAAGTGACATGCATTTACTGAAATTTTCTTGAGCATGCTGCTTGCAAATACTATTTCTCATGGTAATGATAATACATTCCTGAAAGAAAACATTTTACTGCTACATTGATATTAGTAATATCATCTGACACCATATCAAGATAGCTAAAGACCACTAGTAATTTTACCAGGAAAGTAAAATATGCTATTGGACCGTGAAAAGGAAGAAAACAAGTGAAAACCAATTGAGATATCTCACAGTTGAAAGCAACTTCTCACAAAGCTTGTTTTAATGGAAAGAAGGGGAAAACATTGTGAAGTATATTTACGTTGTTATGGGTACCCTTACTAACATAAACGGTGAAGATTTATTTCTGTCATTAATTCAGCAGTCTTACCTCAGTTCAGAAAATCACCAGAGATCAGATTTAACTTTTAAACACATTAACATTTTGCACTAAAGCTCATATGTGCTGAGCCTGGAACAGCCTGAGGGTCATGGGACTCTTGATTTACCAGAGGCAGAAACTGCCCTTAATCTAGACAAAGGAATTTGAAAACTCTAAAGAAAATACTAAAAAAAAGAGAAACGGAAAAAAAAAGTGTTCATGGCTTCTAGAAAAGTAATGATATGACTTTTATTGTTATTCCCAGCTGTAAGCAGATGTTCTTTGAAGGTGGCTCAAGCAGACTGCAATTCGTGAGCTGCTGTTCTCAGCTTCGACCAGCAGCTGAATGAGACCTTAATGCCTCAGGTTTGGGGTTTTTCACAGCCTGTCACCCACAGTTTCACCTCAGCTGTCAAGGATGTTGTGCAGGATGAAGAGGAGTCATGTAGCAGCTCCCACTCTCTGCTGTGGAGCTTAGGGGCCTTACACATGGCAGCAGTGCAGGGAGGGTGCCTGTCCTCTTTCTTTCCTGTCACCTGTGAGTGGGAAGGGATGAAGCATCTTAGACCACGCGGTCTTCTCAATCACAGTTGTTCAAGAGAAGATCAGGAGGACCGTGTATCAACCATGCCTGCAAACACCAGGGAGCTCAGAGCAGGTCTGGGACATGTTGTTGGCCACAATCACGAGGCCACCCAGTGCACCACAACCACGGAGGTGCCCCCGCAGATATATGCACGACCACCAAACATGATTGTTTCCTAGTTTTTCATTTGTTGGGCATGAATTGGCCTAAGTAGTGCCAAATGCACCACAAAATACAAGACTTGAAAAGCACTGACAATATTCCCCTTATTTGATACCATAAAGCATCATCTGCTGTTTGCTTCTGTCCTCACCCTGTATCCCACAGCCTCGTGGGATGCAGATAGGCCAGTGCTGGGTAAGAAGGTGGATCCATCGTGGCAAGAAGGAGACTGAGTGATCTGGGTGGTTCTCTGTTTTAACATCTGATACACAGACACAATGCAAATGTGTGCTGTTGACAGAAATGGCCAGCTGGCAGAGTATGTGTCTGTGCCTCTGATATTTTAAATTTAGGATGTCTACTGCTCCATCCTTATTCATGGACATAATGATGAGTTTTTCAGAGCCCTTGATTGTTTAATATAATCTGTTTACTATGAAACATCTGATAGCTATTATAGAAAATGTCGGATAATTTATGTTCCATTTTTCCATTCCGAGGAAAAAAAAATAGCCATTTTATATCAAGAAACATTTCAATAGCTTATAGACAAATGGACAAAATGCACAAATGTCAGATGCACAGCCCTGAGCAATGGGGACATGAGCTGAATAAAATTCTAGTTGCATTTGCTAATGCCTGATAATTGACATGATAATAGAAGATTACGGATATGGGTATTGTTTGTATTCTAACCCTGTTTTCTGTGATTTTCACACTGGTGGAAAGAGTATTCCAAAAATTATATTCTTTTGGTATTGAGATTAGTTTTATAAATAAATGGAGATTTGGGAATGACACTTCAAATTAGCACTAAGGTAATGTTCTTGGGGAGCTGGATAAAATGGATACTGGAAAACCTATTGCATTTTCAATCCGATTATAGTAATTTACCCGAGATAAGAAAGAAGCATCTCCTTCACTTTTCTGTAATTATTACAGGGTAAATTTGGTATTGTAAAATACAAAGATTTGTTTTCCAGTCTTATGATTATGGCAAAAATGTTTACTTGCTTTTAAAATAAAATAGTAAGCTCTAAGAATGCTTTTCTTTTCTAATCAAGAGACGCAATGTATAATAGCATAATACTCAAATGATAGGATTTTATATAAAAAGACATTACTCTTTCTGTGTTTTTTTATTTACAGATAAACATGAGCATTCCTGATGAATTTCACTGGTGTTTTAGAGACACATAGTTGTTGCAATTTAACCTTTCCATTTGTATTTTCAGAGGAACAGAACACTAAAACCAAGCCAAAATATTAGTGCTTTGTCTATTTGTGAAAGAAAAGAAATTGTTATTCGAAGGCAGTTCTTTCAGATGAGTCAGTTAAATGGGAATGGAAATGAAAAGCTACAATTTAAAAGCATTTTGTGAATTATACTTTTTGAAAAAGGAGAGAGCCTGTGCCTTTGACAAGACAATTTGTAGGGAGACAGATTTTCCATGGCTTCAGTTATTGTGCTCCAGGAGCAACAAAGAGGCAGCCGGTGTCCTCTTTGTCAGTTCAGGGGCTTCCAGTCTCTCTGCGTGTGGCAAAACACTATCCGCAACACTCACAAATATTTCATAAGCTAAGAAAGATCGGCTGAGGTTCAAGTGAAAGGGATTTCTTCTTTTAAAAATCATTGACATAATGCACAATCTGTATATGTACAAGGGAGTGATTAATTATTATCAAAACCAATACGTTTTTTAAACTCCGTTATTTGGGAGTCTGACTGCTTTACACAGACCTGTATGTTTCTGAGAAAATGTTACCTTTGCTATAAGCTTCTTGCTTTATAAACATAGAGTGAGGAATTCTGCCCTCTTTTCACAACAGCTTTGCATACATCTTCATCCTGGAGAGTCAAGAGGGTCAAAAGGAGTCCCTTTGCTCTTTCTGGAGCCTTACAGGTTGCCCCAGTCTTGTTCCACTGTTATCACCAAAATACTACACTTAGAAACCTGCTTTATTGTTTAATGGTGGATTCAGTTCCCTTGTCTAGATTTAAACACAAGGAATCCCCTATTTTCTCTCTTTCCACACCCAGCATAACTTCTTTTGCGTAATTAAGCAAAGGAAAAATGCTGTTTTAGAGAAATCTTGATATCACAGTTGCAATGAAGGCAACTTTAGTCTTGTCCTTCAAGCGGTGGGGGTTTTATCTTTCTTCATCTTTTATTTATGGCATTTTGGCTGGCCTACTTCCACTCCCATTGGAAATTCCCCAGAACGCACTTTATAACGCTCTGCTGATGGAAGAATTGGCGAGCTCTCTCTCCATTAAATGTAGCCAACAGCATATTCTCAATCAGAATTTAAGTTTCTTTTGTAACAAGCAATTAGAAAAACATTTTGAAAGTTTTTGCCACAACTACGTGAATCGCAGGGTTTGGTATTACCGATGCTGCCAGTGCTCTCCTGTGTGTTTTTAGAGGACACAGGACAGCAAACTGCGGGGCGTCTACTCGTTTAATCCTTGTTAGTTCCCTGCCTCGTGACTCCTTTCATGCAAATGGCAATTCATGCCAGCTGCCTGACTTTCACGTTTGAACCTACCACCATCTCGCTGTCAGCCCTTTCTTCAGCGGGTCTTCTTCACTCCTCTTTTACTATGGTCTTCCCCCAGGCCTCTCTCCTTGCCCTCGCTCCTTCATGGGAAACACAGGGATACCTTCATCCCCGCCACGTCTTTGTCTCATCCTCAAAAGTGCTTTGTCTTTCAGTGTGTAACTTGTACATGGGTTTGAAAAGTGACTCACTGTATGTTGAAACGGAGCCTTAGGGTGGAGCGTTCCCGAGTGACCTGGATTCCGTGCAAGTCTGCAAACAGCAGTGTTGAATAATTATTGCTGATGATGGTGGCAGCAATGACTGACTGTGTCTGTAGTTACGGTGTAAGAATGGCTAATAGTTCCTCATCTTTAAAGCTGGAAGAAAACTGAATTAATTACAGAAGGCCAGGGTGCCTCATGGCTTTATTCCTAGTGACGCTGGCCAAGCAAAGCTAAATACTGATAACGCCATAGTAATTTCTAGTTATCTAAAATAACTTTGCTTTGCTGAGATTGAACAATACTTAAACACAATAGTTAGATCCTAATGTCTTTGGAAAAAGGCATGGGAATTGTAAACCCCATTTTTAACATCTGGACACCTCAGAGTTAGCTGGAAGCTACCTTATTTGAACATCTGCTTGGCAATTACTCTGACAAGGCGCTCACTATTAGCACAGGGTCTGACTCCAAGACTAGGATTAGGTTTTAATTCCGAGCCAGGAACTTTGGAAGAACATCATCGTTTCCTCTGAAGAACATCATCATTTCCTGTTAAATCTTTAGAGCTTTAGAGAAGCATCTCATTCTTAAGTACCTCTGTTATTACTAGTCTTCAGCAAATGCTGACATTTTCACTGAATTTTATGCTAGCTTTCTGATTTCAGGAGCATGCACTGCAGACACAACACCTTGTAACAGAAGGCTAGATTTCACTGGAAGACTATAACCAGAATATAATTATATATTCAGTGGGGAGAAAATGCTAAATAAAGTTGTATTATTTTACTGGAGAACAGGGTTCAGCATTAATTACTTTGGATTTAATACGTTTGCAATGGAAGACTGCTTTACATCAGACATAGTGAATGTTGAATTATTTAGATGGGGTCAAATTATAAAGCGTTGTGATAATTTGTAGTTCTTACGTGTAAATGAGTAGACTTCTTAAGCTTTTCAAGTAGTGTGCAATCGAATTCAGCCTTTTAATAATGATGACCGGTGCTTCTCTAAACTACTGGGCTTTTGAAAAGGCTTAGTTGTTTCCCCCCTCCTGAATGTTACCCATGTGGTAAGAGTTCTTCACAGATTAAATACATTCTTGTTCTTTTTCACTTTTTCCTTAGTTTCGACCTCACTGTCTTTTCTCAGCTGTACTGTGGTAGGCATGGAAATGAGTGCTGATGCTTCCTCAGAGGTGGGATACTGTTTTTTCTGCGTCAGAGGATGAGGGGGAGGGAAGGGGGAAGGGGAAAGGAGAGACATGCTTTCTTTTCACCTCTGCCTGTGAAGGCTTGCTTTTGTTTCCACGTTTTGCCAGGCAAAAGAAACAGCGGAGTTCAAGGCCAAACATCTTAGAGCCTTTAAAATGGTGCTATCAATTTGTACTTTACTTGACTTATATGTAACACTACATGCGGAGCAGGCAGGGCACTCATCCTGCCTGAGACAAACTGGTGCACTTTTAGGCTCTTTTTGTCAGACCTGAGCATCCAAGATACTCTCAGTGGTATCCATCCATATATTTTCATAAAGAAAATTCAGTCCAACACTGATCCCAAACCGTTAAATATGGAAATAATTGTTACCAGGATGTCAAGTGTATTCCTACTGTAAGTGGATACAGCTTCCAAATTTGGCTCAATAACTTACCTTTTTATTCAAGTTTACTTCTAGGATAGGATCTTCAAACGTGCTCATCATTCTGTTTTTACTTGAAGTCAATGGGAGTAAATGGGCAATGCAAAGGTCTTGAAAATCCCCCTGCAACCCAAAGACAGATTAATACTGAAGTTCTGCCACAACAGAAAAAATGCAAACAATGAAATTTATTGTTGGGCACTTAAAATGTTCCCCAGCACTTCCTAATAGAAAGCGTGATAAATGATTTACTCTTCAAGGAATGCAAATATCTACAGTGGGATCTTTTTAACACCAGGGTTACAGAATGCAGTTAGAGATGCAACATTTGGGTGACAACAGTTTGATTGTGAACATTACCATTCGGGAGAGAAATACGTTTGGTTTATTTTGCTTTTTTCACTTGTTTCTCCTATCTTGGGTCTTCCTAACACTACTGGAAAGTGACTTCTCAAATAATCGGATTAATATAAAGAAAATAAGCCTGGCAAATTCTTCAATTTAAAAAAAGAAACAAAGAAAGGAAACTTAAGAATGAAAGAAAAATGTAAGAGGACACTGCAAGAAATCATGCCAGCTGGAGCTTTTTTCCAACAGTTTGCTCAGTCCAAAAGGCAAGGCGTTATTTATTTCAGTACTTTCCATTGAATCCCATTGTTTCTATGACTTTACAGCATAGGTCCTGTCTTTTGTTTTGGCGTTGCTTTGGGATATCCAGGCAACGCTTCTGCAGGAGTCTAGTCTTTCAGAAAGGACTCTGCGCCCGGACTGGGGGCAGCTGGGGGGCACTTTGGGGCCCAGGGGTTGTGAGCAGTGTTGAGCCATGTTCTGTTCACTGCAAGTTGTCTGTCTGAGGTGGGGACCGTCTTCCTCATCTGTGAGGGTCTATGCCTTCAGGTGAGTAGGCAGTCACATCCCAGGCTTTCCTGGACATCCCTTTTGGTTTTCCTGCTCAGGTCCCATCTGCTTCAGTCTTAATGTGTTGTGCATCCTTTTTCCCTCCCCCAGATTACTCTAACAGGCTTCAACATTTGCTTCTGTGGGGCCCAGTGAACTACCAACCTGTTGCTCTCTTTGCTTTCTGCCTGTGCCGTGTCATAGGGTACTCAGCATCCTATGGTGCAGGTAGCAGTATGTCTTCTAATGGTAGTAAGGAAAGTTAACCACTGCCATGCTCATAGAGGGAAAGGAGAAAAATGGTTTTCTCTCCTTTATGTGTCTCCTTATGTTTTATCCTTTATGTTTTCACTTATTGAAAAAGGAGGTGAAAACATAAAGGATGCTTTTTTAAACCTGATAAACTGTCATGGCATTTTATTTTAATATCTCTCCTAGTATTCTGCAGTTATGGTTGAGGAGACATTATTTATTTTATTCCCTTTGTCTTCAGGCACTTATGACTCTTCAGAAAATTTACCTCTGAGCTAAAAGATGTTTATAGCAAGGATCTCATATGGCTTCATTTAGGGTACCTTTTTATACCAAGAAAATCTCATAGAACCACCTGTCCTACTGTATAATATTCTTTGACCCTTCTGCCTTACAATTTTAAATCATACTACAGTTGCAACGGTAGCTTAAATTGAAAAATGATGCTGGGAAAGTATCTTCATTGCTTATGGGAAGTGGCTTAGTTTCAATCATTTATAACGTAATGGTGATGACACTTTCTGATGGATCTTTTTATATGGAAGCTTTTCTGTGTATGCCTCAAATACTGAAATTGAGTACAAGCATTTGAAATCTTAAGGACTCTAAACTTCAGACGTCTTGTCTGAATTTCAGGAAAACATGATCTGGGTCACTTTTGCCACTTACTGTTACCTTTCAGCTTTGTGTATAATAGCTGCCTGCTTCTCCTCCAATCCTTCCCATCAGTTTTATTCCATATAAAGTCCTTAGGTAGTGTATTCAGCTTAAAATGTAACATATGGCTCATATATGTCACAGATGGCATGGAGATATGTCCCTGACGCTGAAGGTGGTGAACACTGAGGGGACGCAGAAGGCTAGAGGAAAGTCCAGCTGAATTCCTTCTTCCCCACGCTGGAAGAGGAGACAAGCCTAATTTACTATTGCCTGCATCATTACGATGCTGGAAGAACACTTTGATCATACTGTGTTTATCTGTGGGTAAAGGGAAGACTTCACTTTATCCTTCTTGTCAACCAGACTTCATTTTAGAGATGTAAATGCAGAGGAAACTTGACTTGCATATATCAATGCACAGATGTTTCCTCAAACACCCCTTCACCTACTTCTAAAGAGCGTCCCTTCTTGGAACAGACTGAAGTGAAACTTCAGTATTATTCTAAAAGCTATTCAGATACGTGCATCATAAGACTGGTTGTTTTGCCTTCTCATGCAAAAGTTTAACACTTAAAATCAGGAGCAGAATGTCTCACTTTCCCTGTGAAGTATAGCAACAGAGGTTGAGAAAAGCTGTCCAAAGCTCAGAGCACCTGCAGGTCTGACGCAGGTAAGCTGTAGCTGCTGTGAAACAGGAGAATCCATGGCTGCAGCTTCAGCTGTCTGAGAATTCATCTCTCCCTTTTCCCTTTTGACTCCTTCTCCATTTTTCATTGCCTCTCTACAGAAAAGGCATGATGACTACTCTGCACCAGCTTCAGGAGGTCATGCTGACATGCCACAGTCAGTGTAGCACGGGAAAGTTTGTCTGCCTGCTTTTTGTAATGCCCTGTCAACGTAAGACCGTGTACTAGAAGAAGACCGCAAGCATCTGCCCTGTTGCTATAGCATGTAGCGAGGATCTCAGCCTGAGCTGGGGAAACCAGTGAAGGTGGAAAACCAGGGAGTGTTGTGTCAGGACTTCTGGTGGGGAAGGTGTAGGAAGATAAGGGAGCATAACGTCTGCCTGGCATCAGTGTTGATCCAATGTGTCTGTCTGAAATGGTCAATAGCTTAAGCAAAAAGCTGGTGCACCCAAGCTGCTGGACAGTAAAAGAAGCAGGGTGGTTGTAGCTTGAATGTTGTGCTCCTCCAGGACCAGATTAACAACCCAAGTTCCTCTTGGTAGGCAGCCAAGATGCTGCCAAAATTATGCCAGGTGAAGACCACAGAGCAACATGGATTATATCATAGAAATGCCTCCTTTTCCACTTTAATTTCCACACCGAGAAAATGCTTTTCTCAAGAGTTGTGCTGAGTGGTAGGGATGGACATGGCTAGGAGCTAAGAGTACATTTAGTAGAACAAGAATAGAAATAGCAGTTTGGGGTTTTCTCTTTATCTCAGGAGGAAGCTAAACAGCCTTTTTAGAGACGGTGAGACTCTCCGTGGACAGAAACACAAATTGTGTAGGATAATTTAGAAGACTGTGCTTTTAAATTTAGTTTGCAACACAACACTCTAAGACTTTGCAGTAGTTTTCTGAAAAGTTTTCCTCTTTCTCATTCAAGGATACTGGATAATAATGTTATTATCTACATGGTGATTTTCACCCAAATGTCTGTAATTGCTTTACAGCTGTAAATATCAGGAGTCTCATTGTACAGCAGCTGCAGAAAAACATGCTGAGGTTTGTTACATATTTAGGAATATGTTTGAAAAGGGAAAAAATCTGTGTTTGGACTCAATTTTTTTCTGCAGAAGAACCAGATTTGATATTTTTCATCTTCCTTTTGTCATCTCTGAACTTTTTTTCCATTCTACTATGTCCTTTTTCTGATAATGGACCAGACGGCACACATTATTAAAAAGGCAGAGTACACTCTAGATTATATGGTGGCATAATAATGTTCTCTGGTTTATTCTTTGTTCTCTTCCTAATAATTCATAACAATCAATTTGCCTTTTTTTTTTTTTTAATCACTGTTAAGCACAGACCTGACATTTTTGTAAAACTGTCTATTATAATGCCAGAATTTTGTTCTTAAATGGTAATAATAATCTCAGGACCTATCGCTAATATATATGTATATAGAAAGTTGGATTTTTCTCCATACGGGTTCTTTTACATTTATCTTCATTGAATTACACCAGCCATTTTATAACCCAGTCACTGAGTCTTGTAAGGTTTCTGCAACATTTCCATTAGCCATCTTTTTTAGCACCCTGAGTAATCTGATACTACTAGAAGGTCTTTTCACGGTACTGTTCATACCCTTTTCTGATCATTTATGAACACACTGAGGAACAGGGCTGAACACAGACCCCTCCTGGACTCCGCTGGGGACATCCCGCTGATCTGAAAAGTGACTATGTGTGCCCTAATGTTTTTTTTGGATTAGCTAACCATTTCTGCATGTGATCAGTCCTTTGGTGCATTAGCTTATTTAGAGTTTTTTGATGAAGGCTTTTATTGAATGTGTATGTAGGCATCTGAGGATCTCCCTTGTCCACCTGCTTCTTTATTCCTTCAAAGGACTCCAGCAGGTTTCTTGGTCACAGATCCCTTTTGCAAAGTCATGCTAGCTCTTCCATGGCATACCATATTTATTTTGTGTTTTTTTTTTTTCTGCTGTAGTTTTGTTCTTCTGACTGCTTTTCTGCTGATTTCCCTGGGAACACTTTACAGGAACCCTTCGCAAATTAAGAAACAAAGTTTACCAGTCATTGGGGGGCAAGCTTTTGTGTATGAGGAAGGAACCTGAACCGGAACCACTCCCCATCTTCACAGTAAACACTGTCAACGAAGCTGTTTAGTTCTTGTGGCATTTTTATCTTTTCTAAAGGCTCTCTCTTGCTCTTCGGGCACAGACTGTCAACCATTGTATTTGTGGACAGTGCCTTCCACGTGACTGTGGTCCTTTCATGCTACTGCAGTTGTAGCTATATTAAACAATGTTTAAAAAAATCTTAACGCTATAGTTTTTGGTTTCCCTATTGCTTCTGTCATATACACTGTTCTGGGCCATGTACAACCTACAGGAGGGCTTTTGGATCTAAAATAATCTGAAATATAGCAACCAAGTATGTAACAAGTATTCATTTTCATTTTCTCTTTCCATGACTTGTAGGAGTCCCAGGGGATTTTTGGAGGGTTAAGTCATCTGATTTTTCACCCAGACTACAGGACAGGAGCAGTCACGACAGCTTCTGCAGCTGTGAACCCCTGGTTATCCAAACTGCAGGACCGGTTAGAGGGTACTGAGAAACTCTTTTGCATCCTCTGCTCACATAAGCAGTTGAGACGTGTCAGGGGGTCTCACTCAAATGCAGAAGCTGGAAAGTTTATATTAAGTGTAAAACCTACTCACGTATCAGAAAAATGCAGTACTTCATTTTTGTTATAGAAACTATTGGTAGCTATGGAGTAGAAAGCAATTGCAAAAAGATGCTAATTTATTATATTAGTAATATATTGATATATTATAATATATTATATATAAAACAATATATTAATGAAGTAGTTTAAATATAAATAATGCAATAAAAAAGTTGTAATACTGAGCAAGCATTATTCAAAGAATCCTCTTAAAATGCCTTTATAAAAAAACAGAGTACAAGACCTTTAAGGTCCTCCAAGAGAAATTTGAAATGTCAGACACAGGAAGCATAAATGCCGTAATGATTAGGAAGGGGTGTAAGAAGTACAACATCCAGGCATTCTGAAAGAGAGAAAATACCCCCATGATGACTGAAGCAATGTTTTCATATCTGGGTTTTGCACTATATTGTATGGCATTCTGCTTTCAGAGACTGTTAAGGAGTTAGATCTCAAATGAAGATACTGGGAAGAGGAAGGAAATTGTTACATTTACTTTTAATAACTTATTTAAAGAATTGTTTGAACCGTATAGAATAGGTGAGAAAAAGGGCTCAAGAGGCAGAATCAGAGAATGTCACTATTTTGCTGCTCAGATAAAGTAACTTGTGCTGGACCTAGACAAGAAAAGTGGTTTTCGTTTTCATTTCTATAATACATACAATTCTTATCAATGCCGGCATAATTTTTAATCGCTCATGTAGAAAATATAAGATGCTTTATTTGCAGTCAGTCAGTGTTTCCAAAGACACATCTACTGACCCATCATTTCTTGTAAGTTTAAGGTTACATGAAGTAGACTCGTGTTGCATAATTGCATTTTCATATGATTGCTTTTTTTGCTTCATATTTGCTACTGTCTTTATCCTCTACCTTTGTTTACAATGAGAATTTCCCCCCAGTTTGTTTAAAACTGTAGGGTAGCTATTATAAGAATAGCCTACAACAACCTATCATCCATTTTTATACAGCTTTGCATTTATTTCCTTTAAAATTGTTATATTTACTTTTTACACATTCTGACTGGGCATGGTGCTTTTTGCAATACCCACCCATTTCCAGTTTCTTCTCCACAGGGTTGGTTCCCCATGTGTTCCAACCTAAATATAAGTTCCGTGTTGAAAGCTGATCCTAAGTTAACATGAAACTTAGAAAAGGAGATGACAAGTCTAGGAAGAAAAGGATAATAGGTGAGCAAAGAAAGAATAAAGTTGTGATTGCTCACTGATAAAATGGAATAAAATTTCCTCACCCACCCTGGTAGGTTTTAAATTGTTGATGAGTTCCACACGATGCTTCTCAAAGGTGAACTTTTCAGCCCATTTTGTTTATATCTTGCATTTTAATGCTAGCATTGAATTACAGATCTTTGCAGTCATCTTAATTATGCAAGATCATACCTTGGTTATTGATGAAAATGTGGATTTGTCAAAGGACTTTTCTTCTGTATGTACAGAATGGGGAAGATGCACATAGCCTTACAATAGATTTGGAAACAGGGAGAGGGGGATGAGGGAGCTGTGAAGCTGATAACTAAGTCTTCCAGCTGCATTATTTTAAAGGTCTTTTCCATCCACTGAAGGATGCTGTCCAGCTGAGCAATGCAGGATGGCTGAGGTTAATATTCTACATCAAGAAGGAGGAAAATGAATGGGATAAGGAAAGAAAACACATTTCTTTGGATCTCTCCAGGGCTTTACGCTTTCTGAGCTAGTTAGAAGTGGTAAAGTTCAGTCTAGTGTTCCCTCTCCCCTGTGTGCTGAAAGCATGATCCCAGGGCAGCTTCGGTTCATGTGCTCAGCACAGGAGCTGCTTATTGTTCTCAGTACAAAACCGTAGCTTGGGCACGTACAGTGAGACAACCTCGGAAATCTGCAGTGGGGTTTTACATAAGCATATCAATAAGTGTCATACGATGGCATTCAACACAAAGCGCTTGGTTTTCACATTAATGTGTTGGTTAATGACTGTTTCAAAAATCTGCATGAGCTGGGAGGAAAGGCATGAAGTTCTAAATGCAAGAAAAAGTGTAAAATTGCATGGCATCAGCCAAAGATGCTATAAAAGACTCATGCTGTTCTAAACAGTGAGTGCTTCTAGCCCGCTCTTTTCCCCCAAACCTTCTAAAAGCACCCAGCTGTGGGCCCTTTTAATGAAAATCTAAAGTATAAGTTTAAAATAAAGATGTTAAATTTATGTTTTGAAATCAATTTTAAACAGATTACACAGCCACTAAGCAATGCTGAAAACTCTTATTATGTGAGGCAGCTAAGTATAGCTACTGAACCCCTCCCAAGAGTTCTTTTTATTTATTGTTAATGCCTGCCATCCTTTTTCTGACTCTTTCCACTGGTATTTATTACCTATTCTTGTTTTTTTTTGTATTTTGATCTAACTGAATTACTATTTACCTTGCTTTTGAAATTTGTGTTCATCTGTTTTAAAGTCCCGCGGACATCTTAGGTATCACAGGGTACATATTAAGTGGTTTTGAAGCCCTGCAGTGGCACAATGGCAGACCTATGTGTTTGATATCTTATTGTTTCAGACAGCCTCGCATAAACAGAATGTTTTTCCAGAGTCACCAAATCACCAAGAGAATAGCCCCAAATCAGTTTTTGTGGGAAACGTGCACACGGTGCCAAAAACTTAGCAGGAGTAGAAAGTTGATAAAGCGATTGCATAATTACCCATCAGTATCAGGTATGGTCTGTTTATAAAAGCCATGTACTAAAAATAAGACTTGGCCAAGTTTCCTTGGCATGTCTCCATAGTAATACTAAAAGGTCACTGTTGTGGAAATGTGACTTCTCTGTCCCTAAACAATCTGGTCTGTTTATAACATTTTTTGTGGGGTTTTTTTTAGTATTCTAAAGGTATGTCAGCTACATCTTCAGATCACAAAGAGCATTCTGGAAAAAAGTATTCCACACGGACAGTGGACATTGCACATGCCTTTTTTCTGTGCAACAGGGGCCAAGGTAGGGCGCTGACTTGGTGCTTGGGATTTAAACACCTTTAGAATGTTTCTGGCACCATTTTGGATTGGAAAAGGGAGCTCTTTCAGCCTGTTCACGGGGTCCTGTGAGGCAGATGGCTTTAAAAACGTGCATTTAATGGACCCAGAGGCCCCAAACATTTTTCATAGAGCGTTGTGCAGGCAGAAGCAGAGACTTGGAAAGAAAGAGGTGGCAAATTTCTTGCAGAAAGCCCGCATCCTGGCACTGTCTGCAGATCTTTTATCTGCTGTGAGAATCTGTGAAAGTTCTTTTTTTTTAAAATTATTCATATTGACAAGTGCAACTGACCTTTGAAGTAGCTCCTGATTCAATACATGGCTCTAGATGTATTCAGAAGCTTCATTCTTCCCCCTACTTAGTACAGCAAAAATAGAAACATAGCGATCATTTGAATAATACATGGGCAATTATAATTATACACACGATTAAAATTTAGTGTTAATATATACATTTAACTAGAATCCTTCTTTTATACGGTCATCTCCACTATTGATTAAACGAGCTACTGGGGTGCACATTTTAGTGGCAGGACCTGCAACATTCATCTGTGTTCCAGTGCATAGTGTTTTCCCATCTAGATGTATATACATTATGCTTAATGTGCTACATCAGGTCCACTTCTATACATTCTGTCATTCTTGGAGGCTGTAATATGGAATTTTATAAAAGCAATATAGTCAATATTCAGTAAACATTAATAAAATACTTCTGGTTATATATTTTTTGAGAATTTTGTAACATTCTTATATGAGGGATAAACACCAAAAATATTATTTCCTGTCTGAAGAGAGTCCTCCTCCCATTTTTTTTCGATACATCTTAAAGAAGCTGCTAAACAGTTTACCTTAATGTTTGAAGATACACCAGCTATAACTGTTGTTTGAAGAGCTAGTTAGGATGACGGTGATAAAAATGTTATGTTCTTCTTGTTGAACTTTGCCTGTTTCGAGTGACAAGCAAGCAAATATAAGCAGATTTTATTATAAGAAGTATCCCAAAGTAACTGGAAGTTTTTGCAAAGTGCTACCCTGCTTTGTCATAGGCTGAGTAATAGCAGAGCATAATGTAATTTAAGAATGAATTCCTGATTTTCTTCCATATTTAAGACATTCCAGCACTTATCAGTTGCAAATAAGAAATAGCTGGAAAGCATACGGCATCTGTTGCACACCACATTAGGCATTTCAGTACCAGGAAAATTACAAGACTAAGGGAGGAGCCTGGCTATGAAAACCTTTTTTTCCCACCTATAGCAGATGGTCAGATTTCTAATTTAAAATTTTCTTGGATTTTTTGGCATACCGCCATCTGTCTCCACAGCTGCAACAGTGCAATAACTCTGTCACCTCTCTTAGAAAATATTTCTTGAGAGTAAATTTAATGCCTAGCGAAGTGTTGAATTTACAGCTGCTGGGAGCAGAATATAATATGTAAGAGTTGGCCTTGAGGCCCTGCTGATTTCCCTCACCTGGTTACAAGTAAGGTTGTGTTTTTTTGAAACTATTGTGAACAGCATTAGGGAGTTGCAGGGAAGATGTTTCCAGTTATTTGTTTTCACAGGCCCTTCAGTAGTCCTGTGTACAAAGAATCGATCAGCAGCGATAGTGGAGATCTTGCACAAAGAGTGTGATTGAGATTATGGAAAACATTCATAATCATTATTATTTCAAGAAGACTGTTTTCTGTAAGTTTTTTCTTTGTCTCACCTCGGTCAGTGTTTATTAACATTGAAAATACTACTGCAGACAGGCAGTTGTGATGTTAAATACCTTGCCAAGTGTTCAACCTATCTATCTGTTTAGGTATTCAATTGGAGATGGTGGCCCACCTCTG
Source organism: Ibidorhyncha struthersii (assembly GCA_013398815.1). Lineage (NCBI taxonomy): Eukaryota > Metazoa > Chordata > Aves > Charadriiformes > Charadriidae > Ibidorhyncha > Ibidorhyncha struthersii. The sequence continues at coordinate 669,355 of VZSZ01009346.1, read as the reverse complement.
CAGAGCTGCCAAAATAGTTTTCAGAAATAACGCTGAACGGGTACTTGTGGCTTGGGAAATAATGTACCGACTTTCTCTGGTGAAGGCAAGTCAGACTCTTCCAGATACAAGATGGGTAGCAGGCACTACTAACTTGAATTAGATTTGAAATTCAGTTCTGGGATGAAGATCTTCCTATCCTGTGACCGCAATCTGAATCGTCAAGTTTGATCTGTAGTCTGTGTTTGCAATAGCATAGAGGTTATGCATACATGAAATTTACTTTCTTTCAGAAATTTGTGTGTAAGTTTGGCTGGCTCTTCCACTTTTATAAACTTAGAAATAAGATTTATGACAAGTTCACTGTTTCCAGGTCTTGCGAGACTTTCAAAACCTTTGTTACCCTCGTCACCTTCAGATAACAGGTGACTTGCTGGCATTTTTGGAAAATGTCAGTTGGATACTCTGGATCCAGCAGGTTTCTCCCCGTGTTCAGTCAGCCTTGACCTACGCTGATAGTTGAGGCTTGCAGAAGTGGTTTCTGTTATGGTTTATCTGAGGGACGGGTCAGTTCCTGGAAAACTCAGGTGACTGGAAAGAGAGGGGTCAGGGGGAGAAGCATCTCCATTAGAAAACCGCTGTGGGGTGCACAGGAACAACAACTGCTCTGTCAGAGGAAACTGCAAGGACAAGAGCTGCTTGACAGTGGGAAAAATCGCAGAGCAGAGATCCTTTTCCTCACGCCCTCGCAAAGACAGTGTCCCTTCTGAAAAATGGTATCAATGTTTGATTCAAGCCCAACTTACACGCCTCTTATTTGTCTTCTTTCCCCCTCTGTCTCACCCTCCCTAAGGCAAAACACACCCCAAAAGTGTGTTCAGGCTCCTCCATCTTCCCACATCTGCTGCTCAAGAGTGAACCCCGTACAACGTTATGTTTCTGATTAAACAAGAGTTTTCCCCAGCCGGGCTATGAGACACGTTTCTGGCTTTGCATGGTGCTGTCTGCATGAAGCTGTATCACAGCAGCACAGTTTGAATTCTGAGCAGTGATTATCAGCTATTTGAATATAGTAAATGAGTCCTACAAGCTGCATTACTACACCAACATAGCTCTTCAGTTAGCATTAGTAGCATTAGTGAGTTAGCATTCATTTTTCTCTCACTTTTTAAATTGACCGACTTGTACTCCCCAAGTCTTTTGTGTCTATTCCATTTTTGGTGATCATAATGATTTTCTAGGTGTAGTATTAAAGATCTTTCTATTAAAGGGAAGGTGATGAGACCGAGGAAAGACAACCTTGTAGCAGAACAATTGAACAGGGACAAGTTCTGTTGTGGCATTCTGCCTTGGCCTTGTGTTGTAGCCTTGGACGAATCATTTTATCTCTCTATACTTTTCTTCCTCATCCAGTGAAATGGACACGATAATATCTAATTTTTATCACAGTTTGTAAGACTTATCTGCTTATGCTGTAAGTCATGGACTGGCTCTTATCCATGTCTTTCAGAAGGGGGATCTGATCTTCACTGCAGCCTCTAGGTATTACGATATTTCACATAGCTGTTAATGATAATGACTGGAAGACATGAGTAATGTTTAAAATTTAAGCTATTTAGAGGCCACATTTTAGATTTCTGCTATCAAATCATCTTGCAGACAGCAGCATTTTCCCCTTAGAGGGTGAATAATTAAGAGCAGATTAATACACTATCTGACAACTTTTTGTCAGATATTTTCTGCCGCTTTTAAGAGAAGGTTTCAAACATGAGGAATAAATGATGTCTTAAAATACTTCTCCACACTGTAATTCTACACATTTGTCTCCAATAGACAGAAGGCCTAGTCAAGTTAATTATTATTTGCATAAAAATCAGGTCCTCAAAAAATTGCTTATGTCCTTGATCCTCCAAGCACTTAAAGGCATTCTTAATCTTACACATTATCAGTTCCATTTAGTTTGTTTAGATCACACAGATGCTCAAGGTTAAGTCTCTGCCAAGGCATTTATAGGATTGGAGCTTCAGACTATGTATGCTAAATGGTAAAACATCATTTCAAATAGGGTTGTTCCTCATCGAAAACCATGTTGTAGCAAATAGTAATTTTCCAGAAAATTCACCAAAACCCACCTGTTTTTCTTGGTTTTGTAGCTGAAAAATGAAAGGACTTTCCCATCCAGCTAATTATCTTCTTCTGTCTTTTTAAGTCTAAAGGAATAATGTCGGGATAATGGGAAGGTGGAAAGGCAGGAGAGTAGCATTGGAGCCAATACTGAACACTGAAAATATTATTGCTGAAAATATTGCATTCGGAATGTATGTATATATATTTATTTCACATTTTAAAAATATTTCTACTTTTTCACATGAAACAGACCATTTTTTGGTAATCATTTATAATCATCTGTGTAATATGCAGAGTATGTATAATAACCTGAGATGTGCTGTATGATCTACATTAAGTACTGTATTTGTTTATCCCCAAAGGTCCATGGAAACGTATTGGTTTCCTCCAGTGTTTTCCATTATCCTTGGGAGATTTCATATTTTTAAAAAAATTAATTTATTTTAAAGCTTTTGAAATGAGTCAAGAAAATGGCTCCCAGAAGGACAATGCATCCCTAAGTGTATTAGTTGACAACCTGTGAGGCTGTTCCACAGCTGTGAACACAACTGCCTGTGGAGCTCTGAGGGATCAAGACTCACCTGGTCTTTAAACTTCTCTCTGACACTGAAACCACAAGAAGAATAAAGGAAAAGGAAGGTGGTGAGGTTAACATATAGTCAGCTTTGATTTCCCAGTCCCCCCATGTCTTTAAAATAAAGTGAAACAAACAGAAAGACCCTAAGCAACTTCCATAATTTTCCTTAGAGGAAAGTGTAAATCCATGTACAGAGCCCAAGTCTCTCTTCATGTTAGGATTTCCAGAGTGCTGAAGTCAAGCATATGTTGACATGACCTTGAGAACAAAGAAAATGTACGGGTTTTGTGGTAAATAGGCCCACTTCTGATGTGCTCAAACTTCCGCTGACTTCAGCTCTTGTTTCAACAATGGCAAAAAACCTCATCATCAGGCCCTTTTACTGCTTCCCTTACTATTGCTCACAGAGGTGAAGGCTCCTTTTTTCTGACAGCAGCACAGAGCTCTGAAGGCAGTGATCAGGGAGGGGAGATGACTAAAACGGTTACAGAAAGGCTGTGTCTTCTTTGAATCAAAGTGCTTTTCACACCGGGGCCTGTTTCTCTTCTGCTGTAAAAGAAATTGAAGTGAGGTGCGGACAACAGAATAAGCTGGGCTTTTAGTTCCATGCATAGGTAGATCCATTAGCCATCCATCTCCCACCTGTAAATAAATACTGTAATTCTGGAGGCTCAACAAGGTGTGACGCTTCTATTCCAGCTTTTAATCTGGCAAGCTGGTCCCTAGGCTAAAGCATTGTCTTCAAGTTTTGTGCCAGAAATGGGATCAGAATTTGGCCAATGTTATTTTGCAATTTAGAATCAACTCGAGTTATGTGTGTTACCTACAGATCAAAGAAGAATTTCCCTGTAATATTTATGGAAACTAATTAGTTGCTTCAGTGTTGTTTTTTACCACCGTTGTACTTTGCTTTGGCCTCCAGGTTCTTCAGGACTGTAAATGAGAGCTCTGTTGTTTTGGAGCAGCTTGTCATCCCTCTACAGGCTTAGGGAAATAGCTATCAGATTTACTTTATGAACAGGACTAAAGAGTTCACCTTGGTTTGTAATTGGCATAGAAAGATTTCTTCAGGAAGAGGATTCATTAACCAAAGCTATAGCTTCCAGGGGAGCAGTATGCTTGCCTGCTTGGTTCTTACATGGGCAATGATGCTAGAAATCAAGTGAAACTCCCCAGTTTGGGGGCCAGGGGAGAGGGGAGATAAAACATAACCTTAGCAAGCCACTTGGAAACGTTTTGGATATTTGACCATCTACTCTGTAGACTGAGAGACAGAGCAAGTAGGCATTAAGGTAACAAGGACAAATAACATTTTCGCACTGACTGTAATTGCATGTTGCACAACTGTCAGGAATTAATGGTATAATTTATGCAAGTGAACAGTTGCATAGGAGTCCCATTAGTTGAAAAGAGCTGGCAAAGTGTAAGAGCATGATTTTTGAAGTTATCCTACCAGAATGCCCCCATTTGTATAGGCATTAGCATTCAGCAGCACGGGTTATCCAGTATCCTAAAAAGTCCATGTGTTTAGAAGTGTTTACATCATCCAAGTCTAAATTTCCAAGTCCCAGTACACAAGGACTGGAACAGTGCAAATAAGTGGAAAATATTCAGCGACCACTTATTTGCACGTTTGTGAAAAGAAACACATTGCATGTGTTTGTGATTTTGTCAAATGGGCTTTGTCCCGATGTACATTCCCTCAGCTTCTCCAATTAGCATGACTTTGGACCCCTGTTCTCCAAGCAGCCACTGATTTTTCATGAACTTACATGAAGCTCATTGTCCCAGGCCTCTACTGCTCTCAGGTTTGGCAGGAATTGCCCAGCGAGCACAAAAGTTATTGGAAGAAACCAACAGAGACACATTTGGAGAGTCGCTGCTCTTGCACAGCCTTGGTTTCCTTAGAAACTAAAGATTGATAATATGTGTTGTAATTAATCTTGCTGCAAATATGCTATATGAGCATGTTTCTTTTCTAATATTTTACTTTGATTTTATGTAAAAATATGCAATGACATACTAACTTCTTTATAACAGCCTTGCATAATCACATTGAATAATTTTTTTGTAGTAAGGCAGATTCTGCTTTGTAAGCAAGTTTTGAAGTCAGCGTGCTGGATAGCTGCGCAGAAAAGCACACCAGACCTGTGTCCTGAAGGACAGATTGCTGTACCGCTGAACCTTGATACAAAAGTATTTATGAGAGAAAACCATTTCAAGTTCTCACTGCGTCTTTCCCTGTCTCCAACCAATTGCACAGCTAGTCAATTTGTACCAATTGCTGAAATATTCGCCTACAGATTATACATAGTTTCTGAAATATTGTCAAAGCTTTTAATATAAGAAAAAAGTGCCTCAACTTTCTCTACAAATACTTTTTTTTTTTTTTTTTTGCATGGTGGAAACAGAAATGCACCATGGGCTGAATCCAATATTTTGACAGAACTGTCATCCAAATGCTCATCACTATGACACTTTCCTTACTTTCTTCACACCGAATAGAGTTAGTCTGAGGCATACTGGTAATGTGAATAATTGCAGTGTGGGAGACTCTCAGGTTCAAAGCCAATCTTGTTACCTTGCTGTGTGAGTGCTAGTTGTTAAAATTTGCTGTGGTTTCCTATTGTGCAAGAATGCTAATTATTTTAGCAGCATGTATGCATTCTGGGTTTCTCTGCTTTAAAAGGAGATTATAGTGACTAGAAATGTAAAAGTATAATCGTCCTAGGTAAATTGGACGGCACTTAAGCAATCAAATGTTAATGCAGTCTGGTAAAAGTAGTTTTAGGGAAATATTTCGAGCTTTATTCACTCGGGTAGCATTCTCAAGAGCCAAAGTACAGCTTTTTTTCTGCACAATTGAGTCTTAAATATTGCATCAAGACACAACAAAACAGGTTTTACTAGTCCTATAATACTGCTTAAGATTGTTTCGAAAACAGTAGATTTGCTCTCAGCCACTCAAGACATCTATTAACTGACCAATTGAAAAAAAAGTCTGTGAGTATCTTAATTCCATTAGACTGCAGTTGTCTATGTTTTTTTAGGGAAATGCATTTTAATGATTTTGTTCCTCTTTTTTTTTTTCATAAAACCTCTAGGCTGTTCCAATGAATTGTTTTCTTCTAATGAAAGTGTGAATGAAAATAATACCATATCTCAGAAAAGGCATTTAAATGAGTTTTAACTGTTTCAGTTATTTAAAATTTACATTTGTTTTAGATTGTCCTGTGTTACATATTTTAATTTTCTTCTTTTTGTTCTCTGATTGCTTTTTTAAACAGCTCTTTTCCTCATTCTTATCTTTCCATTATCCGCACTCTCCACCTTCTTAATTTCTTATAAATTGTTTCTTGCTAAAATGACACCTCAAATCAGTGACAACAGTCATCTTCAAAGGGGAGGTGCAGTGTCTGAATGACATCCTCCTTATCCCTGAATCATTTCCCAGTACTATGTCTTTTTTTTTTTTTTTTCTGAAAAATATACTTTTTTTTATACTATACAAGATAGTATGATCCATTCTGTCTTGCTTTGACTTGTCTGACATGAGCAAGTATTGTTTATTTAGACAAGTAATTACTAACTTTGAAGTTTTTTTCTGCTCTCTTATTCCTCCCCCATAACCTCAGCCAATTTCTGAGAAGAAATTCTGAGAAGATTCAACAGACAAACTCTACAATGCAAATTATAATGATTTTCGTAATCCACAACTGCTGAAACAGATGGGGACGGCAAAAAGATATGGATAACCTAATGTAGAGACGGTTTATTAGTTACCAAATAAATGGTATTTTCAGATTTTGTCAATGACACATACTTGTTTTGGAAGGTCATAGTTCTGAAGGTACCATGTTTCAGTAATACTTTGTGCTCTAACTGATGAAGTGAGAAAAAAGACTTCCTCCTTTGGTTGCAGCACTAAGGCCAGGGATCCTCCTCGACCAAGGGACAGGTGGCAGTGGCCGCTCACTCACTGTCTGCTAGGATGAACTATGTTTCAGTGAAACACTTTATGAACAGGAGACAAAGAAAAAGCAGAAGTAAATACTAGGTGTTTTCTTCAAATGGCATTGGTGGCAGGTGTCAAAGAAATTGATGCAAAGGCTGGGGGGCTTCCTTTCCCCCAGAACTGTTTGTGTACAGGTACGCATCTGAGCTGTACGCTCTGGCTTGTTTTAAAATAAACCATCTCCATGATACAGGCACAAAGCATTTGGAATAACACTTCACCTTCAGTATTTGGCACGTGTTGGGTGAGTTTGGCTCTTAGTTTTGCTTTTTGCTACAGAAACAGAGCAGAAGTTGTGGTAAGAGATGTCAGGGTGGCACACTGAAGCTGGTAGAAGATAGATATATTCTTCTGTGTCCACCACACAAACAGCCTTTGCTTCCTATCTGTTGCAAAGAACTGAGATGTGTGTGCGCGTGTGTCCCCGAGTCCGTGTCCCTGTTTCACATTTCTACTCTGCAAACTAGAAGTCAGACATGTGATTTTACTATCTTAAAAGAAGCCACAAAGTCTCTAGGAAAAAGGCTATTCTTAGCAAATCTCTCTGTTGGGGTAGTGTAATGCCAGTAAGGGGAATGCTGCTTCTCTGCTGGTGCTTGGTCATTGCTTTTTCAGTGGCCCTGCAAATGGACACCCCCCACACTTCAGAGATTTTTTCCCACTTAAACTTCTTATTTCAACTTGCAAAGCAGAAACGTGCTGTATCTTGAATGTTGCTCTGATGTTTTGAAGGGGGCAGAGAAAATGTACTGGATGAGCTATAAAGAAAGATTGGTTAAGGAGGGAAACTGGTGTAGCAGCTGTAGTAGGAAGCAGTGGCGACTTAAAGACCTGCAATAAAATAAATAGAAACAAGTTCTGTCATACATGGCTGTAACTTGCATTTATCTGTGAAATTTGTACCCAGTGGCTGAAATGGGAAGTAACTTATGCTGCCTCACTTCAAACACATATGTCAGCACTTTGCCAGTGTCAGAACAAGTAGATCACACATGGGGACTCCCAAAATTATGCCTCATGTCCACAGCCTGTGTGTTCAAGTTCTGTAAGAATTTGCATGACTTACTGCAGCAATGGCTGTACTGGGAGCACTTTGAAAGAGCAATGGGATGGGGCCGAGCTTGTAGATTAAGACACCTAAATGTAAATGATTATGTGTCGATGTGTACATGTGAGCTAAGTGTCTGAGCCAACGTCAAAGCCACTGTAGGTGATGGTAATCTAAAGTGATGTAAGCTAGTACCAGCTGGGATTCTCGCATGTCTGCATGGGACTGGTAGGATCTACGGGAGAGCTGTGGCGTTTCATTCTGAGCTGGCAGCTGGAAGCGAGCAAAGGTATTGCAGGGGCAGGGGCATACAAAATATCTTTTCTGCAGCAATTTTAGTTACCTGTGATGTCACCCAAACTCACCTTCATGGTTCAGGTGGACAGGCTGTGCTTGGGAACCACTACGGCATAGGACTGTCTCTGAGTGTCATCTTTGTTGTGGGGCAAAGGGTGTGACTGGCTGGTGAAGTTTCATTGAAGAGTTGGATTTAAGACATAGGTTATTATTGTACTTGTCATGTGAGCAATCAGCTTTATAATCCTTCAGGAAAAGGTTTTCTTTTTTGATCCCCCCCTTAAGTTCTCCGATCATTCCTAAATAATTTGCCAAAACCAGAACAATCACCATCAAAAGAAGCCAGTCTGGAGTGATAAGACTGACTTCCAAAATCTACTAGGAAGTACGTTTTCTGCTCATCAGATTTTGACTTTCATCTGTGGTCCTGAGAGCTCATCCAGTCATAATGCCACTATCTCCAATGTACTTTGTGGGCTCTAACATACCCTCACACAACGTAATTTCTCCTCTGAGCCCTTTCCCAAGCCAGTGTTGCCCCACTTCAGCTGTTCTTACAGTCTGGGGAGTTCTTTTAACCTGTAGAGTAGCAGACCCTTTATGACCTTTCCTGAGTCTCTCTGTGTGTGTATATGACCTCCATGACAGGCTGTACATCCTAATCTAAAGTTTGGCTTCACAAAGAACAAACTGTTTGGCGGACAGAACAGCAGTAGCAAGATACCCCACACTGCTTTGCTTTTTCCCTCTAGTGAGAATGGTACAAGCTGCCTCCCATCTCGTACCAAACCCACAGGTCAAGACGAAAAGGGGGCAAGTGGTCCCGGCACCTCCTCTGGTTGGGGTCTTACCCATAGGAAACAGAAAACAGGCAGGTGGGCAGGCAGAAGGGTTTTTCCCAGGCACAGCTGAAATATTCAGGAGGGCCAAAGCTGGCAGCACTGCTACTAAACCCACCCGCTCACTTCCACGTGAGAAAGGTGTTTTTTTGGTTCCTTCTGTCCATTTATCATTACTATTACCAATCCCAGGAAAAACATGAGTTTTGAAAAAACACATTGCTTACAAAGTTACCAGATTTGCCCCGTTTTAGATTTTATTTCTTTCTTGAGGTATCCAGGTGGAAGCAACATGTTTGATTTACTTAAACCTATAAATTTGATTTCATCTTCAGGTTCAACATTTTGACACATGTAATTTAGCTTATAATGAGAGGTTCATGCCTCAGAGCAATGCATTTTGAGGTCACAGGCAAAAAGCCAATCTCCAGCTGCTTGTATTGAGCTGGACTTGAAATTCTCTGAAAAGAGTCAAAATGGAGAAGGCTTTGCTCATTTTTATTGATGTATCAAATTATCACATGGTGAATTCATTTCAAAAGAGGAAAAAAAAAACCCAGAAGACCTTGATGTGGGTCTTTGCAGCCAAATTCCTGCAAGCTGCTCTGTGTCGGTCAGCTCTCACACCTCCAGAAAGCGTATTGGCTGCACAGACACTAGCAAATCATTTTTAATACCTCATTTCAGGTCTTTGGAGATTAATATTATCATAAATTTGGAAGCCTGATTTAATTGCGCTAATTATATTTTCTCCTGGGAACTGATGGATTACTACTTACCATCTTCTCGCTGTACGTAATGAATCACACTGAGGCTTTCTCTTATTTATGCCTGCTAAAAGTCTAGGAAATGAGCTGCGATAGGCATTAAAGAACCATGTAAGAAATTACCCTGTACCATTTGCTACATGTTCATACTCCTTTCATAGGTCTGTTCTCACATATGATGATAACGATTCTGTTGTTCTGGAAATAAGTGCAGAAACTCCATTTTAATTCTGTCTCTGTGGGGAATCCACTGAAAAGAGAGCGTATTTCAGACATGCCAGACATCTACAGTTCCTCTTCACATCGCTCCATTAACATCCATCTTCATCTATTTGTTTTTGAAACAAATGCCATAGATGTGGAAATCATTATGGCCACCACACTCCCCGGCACTTGTGATTCCATCAGAGGTAATCATGCACGTGTCGGAGGCTTGATTTCACTGCCGCTGGAATTTGCCACCGAATGGAAGCAGGGATTAGGTGACATCCTGTCAGAGAAGAAAGTTCATCAGTCATGTTCAAGTGCCAGTCACCAGGGTATCTTGTCTTTCCCGTGTTTTTGGAAAATCACATTGACTCCTGGTCTCTGAATGACCTTCCTGGGTCAGCGTTCATCTCATGCAGAAAAGCATTTATCATTTATGTGGAAAGAAAAACAGTCCACTCCTTAAAATTAAGTAACCATTAAAACAGTGTGCTTTCCATCATCTTAATTCCTCCTGTGGATTTAAAAAAAACCACACGTCATCTCAGTTTCTTGGGGTGAGGAATGCTCACAAAGGCTGATTCCCCACTCCCATCTTCACATCTCCTGTTACAGTTTTGTGCTGAAATCTTTCCCTTTGTCACTGGCTTTTGTAGTCAGAGCAATATCTAAGTTAGGAACAAGTACATCTCTGGTTCAGCCTTGATGCTGAACTGCTAGCTGGGGACTGTTTCTGTCCCCCTGCCCCAGGTCCCCACTCTCCCATGCAGAAGAGTGAGGTCCATTTCCCACCTGTAGTGAAGAAGCTCCTTCCTGGGAGGTTGTGTGCCTCTTCACACTGGGGAACACGGACATCGGGGGAAAGTCTGCACTACACTGCTTGGGCAGCTGGACATCGTGTTGACCCTCAGGATTTCAAGCACGAGTTGCAGCTGCCAAGGGGTTTCTTCTGCTGATGGGGGTACCGTGTAGGATGCTGTGAAGCACCGAGTCCAGCAAGCTCAGCTGAGAGTTGAGAAGGGGGGACCCCCATCTCTTTAGTTTCCTGAGCTGATGGAAACAGGATTTTGAAAGCTGTTCGTGCTGCAATTTGTCTGGTTACTCCCTTTTATAAATTGCATTTTCTCAAAAGCAGTATCTCCTAAAGGTGGATCCTTCTTTCAGACATGACAATCGTTTCCCCTTAATTAATCTTGATAGTTTGTTCATCTTCGCGGAACAGATCTTCACGAGGAGAAAGAAAGGCACGTTTCCTTCAGGAGCGAGTTATGAACACACTAAATTGAAAAGCTGCGATGTTCTGTCACATTAACTCGGTCCCTACAACACAGCAGTCGCGCTTGATAAATGGTGACATTAAGAATAACATCAGAGGACATGTGCATGGGGTTGTGATGGCAACCAGGATACCTAACTACCCGGTGTTACATACATTGCCCTCNGGGGGGGGAAATCAGTATTTTTTCAATTTTTTGTCACAGTTGACAAAATGTGTGGATTATAACTGGACCTTCTGTTGAGCCATAATCCTGTAACTTTGGTGCTATGAAAAAATACATAATTATGCTATATTAAATATAAAAGTATATGATGCAGAGTATAATTTATTACACAACTCATATAGTTATATATTTATTTATATAAACTATATGTGTGGGTGTATAATGTTACATAAACCCACTGGCGCCGTTTTCTGGTGTGTCTGTCACTGCCACGCAGAAGTGTGGTCACTACTGTGAGCAGGAGGGCAACTGTCTATTTAAGACTGCAAGTGGTGGCGAGCATTATTTTCTTCTGCTTTTGACCTACCTTTCCCTGTTTCTGAATGGCTGGTATTCAGTGCTTTCTTTAAGCCAGTTATCTGGATAGGGCTTGCTTATTAAAAGTCACCAATATTATTTTAAATCACACCGCTGTCAATGAATCTCTTTAGTGGGTCATGTTGCTCTGGAGTCCTGGAGCTTTCTGACTCGAGCCGAAGCACAGACAGCTTCGAATGATGTCTTTTGATATCAGTGCGGCCTTAAACAGTGTCAGGGGATTTTTCTAGAGCCCTTGGTGTTGTTTTCACCTTTTCATTGCAATCTATAGTAACAGCACCGTTCCCATGCAGCCTGGCGAGGTCACGTTTAGGCTAACACTGACCGCTTCCACTACCCCACTGGTGCCTTCTTTTGCTCTCTCTCCTAAATATAGCTCAAATCAAATATTTATTCCAAAAAGATATATTTATTGTCCTTTAAAACTACCCTTTGGATGTGATGCCCAAAAAAAGCTTGAAGCCATTTAAGCAACCTTTGTGCTGGAGCTAGTGCCTATGCAGTTGATGAGTACATCCCCTTGGCTTCCCTCAAGCCGGTTTGCCGGCTGTACCGCTTCTGTGGGCTTACTGAGGAAGGAGCTGCACTTGTGCTCCATATATTTATGCAGCAGCTAAGACAGAGGGCTCTGGTTCATTACTCTGGCTCCTACAGTGCAAGAAAATTATAATAGTTTAAACACACTTCAGTTTATTTTTAGTCTGAAGGACAAGAGACTGAAACTGGGGGAAAAAAATCTGATGTTTTAGCTTTTTTTCTTCTTCAGGACCTTTGTGGCAAGTAAGGCAGAAAGATGTAGCAGGTGAGAAACGTGGGCTATGGCTTGTGTAAAGGCCCTGACTCCTGCTAGAAGCAACTTGTATGGAAGCAACTTCTATGGTGGAAGGTTTTGTACTGGGGGCATCCCTGGCAGGGGGGACATGGAAGGGAATTTAGGCAGTGTAAACACACGCCTGCTCTGTATCTGTTTGCTTGGTGGAGCGGCATTTAGCCACAGCCACTGTGCCAGGCAGGCAAAGCTGCCTCTGCGGAGCAGAACCTGCCCCTGGGGAGCAGGACAGAGCTGATGCAGGGTAGCCCAGGGAACAGCTCTGGCTTTTTTCCTTTGATTCCTGTATGGGGGGAAGGCAGCAGGGCAGCTCAGTAAGTTTAAGGACAAGGCAGTCCCAAAAACTTCTCATCTTACAATTTCTTTTCTGTCTTCTTTTTCTATCTTTTTCACAGAATTAAATGTAAGGGAATCCGACGTAAGAGTGTGTGATGAGTCGTCATGTAAATATGGAGGAGTGTGCAAGGAAGAGGGCGACGGCTTGAAATGTGCGTGTCAGTTCCAGGTAAGGGCTGCTCACCTTTTTGTTTGCCATTTCTCACCAATCTTTCAGGTGTACTAAAGTGTTTGTAGAATCGCCGCTTTAAAAATTTCACTTATCAGCAGGCTTATATAAACCTAACCACAAGTTCCCTTTCTAATGGCACTGATTGGGACGGTATGTGACTGAACTTCACCAGGGTGTGCTCAGGGAGCAAGTGGAGAGTGTAGCATCATGTTAGCTACCCGCATGGTTTTGGTAAGGCAGCCCGCAGCGCAGACTGACGTGGGAAAGAGCAGAGGGTCACCATGTGCCAGGCACCCACGGCCCCCGTGACCGGCACGAGCAGAGGTGGGGAGCACTGGGTGACACCCACTGCCTGCCTCCCTGCTTTGCCTCGTCCTGCCCCGAGACCCTAGATGGGAGGGGAGGTGACCCAGAGCAGAGTGGCCAAGCGTTGTCACACACACCAGATGAAGCTTTATAATTTAAATGCAGTACTTATTATGGATTGCTTTCTCTAATACCCAGTATTTGGAGAGTTCTTCCCTGCTCTGCTGGTGGACAAATGTAGTACATTAGACCCTGGAAGATCTTAAGGTATTTTGAAAATGAGATAATAACTGGTTCACTAGTGATCATGAAGTTTTTGAATGAAAATAATTAATTAGTCCCACTCAGGAAAAAAAAAAAAGTATGGAAATTTGATTTTGAAAAATCCCGTGAACTTTTAAAAAGTAGTAAATAGCAAGTTCAATTTTCTTCACTGGTTTTTGAGCCTTTAGTTTAGAGTTTTTATAACTATCATGGCAATCCTTCCTCCCCTCCCGCCCCTCACTTTTTAGATAAAAGAGAGTACTGAAGTTCTTTCTTTTTACAATTTGTAGCCAGGACAAACGTATCAAATGTTATGAGACTCCCAGTAAAACTGCAAGAGGTGGCAGTGTTATCAACCAACCCTGGAGTGGGATATCCTTCGGTGTTTTAAAAATAATCTTGTGTCCTGTTTCCAATAAATAATAAATCAAGGGGAACCAGAATAGCAACAGTGTATGTGTGATCTTACACTGGTTTTGGATTCCAGTGTTTCAGAGCTGGCTTTTGATGTGGTGTCATGCAGGTGGGTACCTATGCTGGGGGCATCCCGCAGCTTACGTCCCATAAGAACAATGGGATCTGACTGCCTTTTAAAGGGAGAAAAAATTCTTAGGACAAGAAGCTGTAACTTTTATTTATGAAAAATAATAAAATAAAAACCCAGTAATGATTAAAAAAAAGGAAAAGAAATTCAACCCTAGGCTAAGCAAAGGTTTTGTTTATTTTCTGTAGGTGGTAAATTTTATGACTTCCTAATATCCAGGTCATGAGGACTAAAAAAGAAACTGGCCCATGTGATAAGCTGATACTTTTTCTTGAAGAACCTATTTTAAAAAACAGTATTATTTTTAGGCTAATTGTAAGTTTACCTGTCCTTCTTCAAAATTTAATCCTGTACTCAGGAACGACTGAGGGAACTGGAGCTGTTTAGCCTGGAGAAGAGGAGGCTGAGGGGAGACCTTATCACTTTCCACAACTACCTGAAAGGAGGTTGTAGAGACATGGGGGCTGACCTCTTCTCCCTAGTGACAAGTGATAGGACAAGAGGAAATGGGTTCAAGTTAAGCCAGGCGAGGTTTAGGTTGGATATTAGGAAAAATTTTTTCACTGAAAGGGTTATCCAACATTGGAATAGGCTGCCCAGGGAAGTGGTGTATTCGCCATCCCTGGAGGTGTTTAAAAAAAGTGTAGACGTGGTACTTGGGGATATGGTTTAGAAGTGGTTTTGTCAGGTTAGGTTAATGGTTGGACTTGATGATCTTAAAGGTCCCTTCCAACCTCAACAATTCTATGATTCTGTGATTTTACTCTAAGGACAGAATTCTGAGGATGAGGAGAAGGTATTGTATTTTTCAGACATAGCAGGTTGAATTCTTCCTGCAGTTCTCAACCTTAATTATTCAGCTGCAACTAGCACCACCACAGAGGGGCACAGCTACTTACGGCCACCCTTGAACTAAGGCCAAGGCTGGCACAAACCATCCCTCAGATTCAGGAAAGCACAGAGATTTCAGTTCCCTTCCAGGCATCACCACTTCTTCCTCCTCCTCTTCCTTATCTGCCACCACTCCTGACCTGGCAGCATTTCTTAACTGTTCGGTCTTCTAAAACTTTAAATATTAATGAGTCGTAGTCTTTCCTCCTAGGATCCCCTTTGGAGATGATTGGCTGCCAAATTTCAGCGTTGTCACTGAAACAGTTATCGTGAAATGGCAGCAAAAGCTCTGCAGGCCACGACCTCTCGGAACACCTTGTAGGCTTTCTCTGTCTTGCCAAGTCATAACATAAAGCGAGATATTGAAGTTTGATTCCCCAGAATCAAATTTACAAATTAGACCATTGGAAGGGTGCTGAAGGAGTCAGTTGTGCTCTGCTTGCAGTGACCTTAATGATATCCCGACTTTCTGCAGGCCTAGTCAGGAAAAAGGATAAGTTCCTTTTTATTACAATGGAGGGGGATAACACATGTTCACCAAAATTATGGAAAGGTCTTTTGCTGCAATTTGGATAGCATTTTACAAAACCTAAATTAAAAACCTATCAACGCCCAGTGAATGTGTTATGGACCAGCGTGGGGAGGTGAGGTGAAGGAGAGCTGGCACGGGGCTCTTTTTCGATCTCAGTAAGAAAGGCTTGACAACAAATGGTTTAATAAGATAACTGCTTTAATATGACAGAATGGGAAAAGCAATATAGATAAGGAGTAAACCTTACATCCCTTCAGATGCTGGGCATGTCACAATCATGCAGCACTGGATGGAGCCTGGACGGATGGAGCCACTGGACGTTGTGAAGGGCAGATCTGTCCATGAAGAGATGCTCTCCCTTTTGGTCATTCAAGCTATTAGAGGATTTCCTCACAAGAAAAAAACTCTATTCCTAAAGGAATTTGCATGAGAACTTTTGACTGTGCTGTAACAAATCTCTAAAGTCTTACCAAACTGTAAAAAAGGAATCACTTTTGCCTCTCATTTTCTATCCTCAGGACAGAAACCTGCAGCTTTAAAATATCTCACAGTAACTTTAATATTGAATAGACAATTGTCTATTGGAAAGTATTGTTCCCCCCAAAAGTCTCTTGTTTAATTATTCCCTAGAAGTGACTGTTCAGTGTGAGATATGACAAGACTCACGGTTGTGGTTGAATGTCTGAAAGCTACTCATTATGGAAAAGTATTACAAAACCCTTAGAAATAAGTTTCAGAGCTGGCAGCATGATTTATTTCTGTCTGTGCTTGCTTAGTTCATTCTTGGTTGGTCATTTATGGCAGGGTGACAAAGGAGGAAGAATAATACCTTTCAAAATTTTGTTTTAAAAATTAAGTATTTTGAGGTTTGTGTATGCCAAAGCACAAAGAAACTGTTGTAGCAAAGACTGTCATTTGGAATTTGGAGAAGAAACTCTTGTCCTTTTGGGCTGTTTAGCTTAACTAGTGTTGCTATTTTTGTGTGAACTCTCACTGGTTGAACTATATCAGTTTGATCATACACTTTATATGGTTAAGAAATTTGGTAGCTAGTCCGTGTCTCTGTTCATTGCTTTTTGTTGTTTGGGTTTTTTTTGCCTTGGGATTCTAAGCATGCAAAAGGTGCCTGGAATTACAGTTGCCATTGCAGCCTCAAACAAGGCAGTGTCTCCTTTTCCACACAGTGCAGTGGGGTTTGGATCTCCAGTTCAGTAGGGAGCGGTGCAGCACTCGCAGGTGTTAGGCGGATTGCCTGTCTCAGTGTGTGTCCCAGCATTTTAATACACATTATACACACAAGAGGTATATAATCCATCTTTCTTAGAATGTAAGAAAATAGCAAAATACAGGCTGCTCCTGCCAAAACCATTCCGAATGATAAACTTTCCTTTATTCCTTCCTTTTTATTAAATGTACCAATGTTACTGACTTTGAGCTGAAATTTTTTCAGTATAGTAACACAAAAGCATTATTATAGTTGTTGACCAAGTAAAACAGAATTATGTTGCTCATGAACTTGATGGGGATGGAGATTGTTTTCCATCTCCCTTGGAAGATCTTTCTATGACCAAAAAGATCAGCAAATCTGCCCTTAAGCACTATTCACCTTAAGTTTTCCTTTGCTGAGTTTCATCCCCCTGTGCCTTGCCATACATTCTTGTATTATCTTGACAAAGTTTTCTCCTTCCTCAGTGTGTTTATCCTTCAAATACTTCTAGATGCTTGTCATATTCCCTCTAGCCATTAATGAGTCCCACTCTAGTTATTTTGTTCTTTTAACCTTTCCTACTGAATTCCTACGTTCAGCCCATATGGAGCTGGACTATTATTTCAGTGATCTGAAAGGAATACATGTAGTGATTTTGAGAAACTAATATATTTTAAATCTTCCTTTAGTGAACAGGGTTATAATTACTGCTAGTAATTCATATTTACAAAACTATCTTCCTGAATATTAATATTCAGAAGAGATTAATCACATGATTTTATATGACTGAGTAATTTTATAATTTCTTTTTCAGTGTCACACAAATTATATTCCTGTTTGTGGATCAAATGGAGACACTTACCAAAATGAATGCTTCCTCAGGAGAGCTTCTTGCAAGCATCAGAAAGAGATAACAGTGGTATCAAGAGGACCTTGTTATTCTGGTATGTAAAACATCACTTTGTGTCACTAATGCATGATGTTATATGGTTAACTCTTTAGTTTTGCCCTTAATTACAGAGATTTTAATTTTCATGCTTTTCATAGAACAAAATAATGTGGAAACCCAAAGTCTTCTTTAGCAATTGAATGTTTTTATAGAGGAGAAATCTGATATATCTTCTGATATGCTAACAAGTTAATAAATAAACATTACAAGTAGAAATACTTGCTCTGAGAAAATAGTTTGTGAATGCTTCTGTTGTATGTATAGAGAAGTCTTGATATCATCAAAAGGCTTACAACAAATTTGGAGCAGACTCCAAATTAGTCATTTCTTTAGGACCCATTTTTTGGATATACAGAATTAGTGTGACATCCAGCAAGTGCCACTGCTCATCCTGACTGCCACTCTACCTGTATACAAGGCATCATCTTTTACTAACTTCACTTTAGGTCATTACTTTGAAGGTATGCACAACTCTTACAAAATCATTGTACCTCACATTTCTGATAGATTGGCCTTTTCTGTCTTTCCACACACTTAAACCATAGATTTTCTACACACTTAAAATACACGGGACAGGTTTTCACTGTCTTGAATATTGCAACATGCTCTTGTACACAGAAATTTTAGCCACCAGAGGTCTTCTGAACCTCCGGACAGATTCAAAGCTAGTGTGACCAGACACATGGCTGGCTTTCTCCGAATTAAATTAAATGACTTAGTAGCATCAATAACTGCATTCTTTGGTACATAAATAACAAACAAAAAGATGTACACTGTGGGACATCCCTCATCTTTTGATACCCAATAGTTACACAGATTAACCTAAGCAAGGTTGCATCTACATGGCAGCCAGAAGCATGACTGGAGATCAAGTTCACACTCCTAGCTAGGTTTCGTTGGCAAGGCTAGTTATTGATGGAAATTTAGACGTAGCAGCCTGGAACTCACTGGTATCTGCAACCTCCTACCTGGAAATTAGGGTAAATATTTGGGCAGTGTACCTAGGCCAAATTCCTTGCTGCTGCCAGTCCCAGAGCTACCTCATTTAAATGGAGTGGGGCTGTGTTTTACATGAGCTGCTGTAATGCCTCTGACAGACCTATACTGAGATTTGGGGCTGTTTACCAAGGTCCAAGACAATCTATGACTTTGGTCCTAGAACTGAAAGAAACCTGCATTTTGTGCCCAGCTCAGCTGCATAATTCCAGCATACCTCAGGCAGATGACTGAATCTACCGTCTTTCTCAATCTCCCACCTGTAAATTATCTCTGGATGCTGCAGAAATAGGAAAAAAAATGAATTACAGTTTTGGAGCACTCACATATTCCTATAACACCCCCCAAGAGGTATTATGAAGGTTCAAACTGAGGATGTTTTTTTTTTTTTAAATTTCATGCCCAAATTATTTTAAGAAACAGACTCACAACATGAAAGTTTCTTTCCCTCACTAAAACAAAGTGCTAGGATAATGTTTTAGGAACAACAAAAACCAAAGTGATTATTTTTATACGCATTCTTACCTTACTAAGAAAAAGACATTTCAAAACAAAAAATTGATTCTTCTCAGCCTCAGGGTGCTGGCAGCAAATTACTGCACTACTCAGCTCCTCTGAGATTTTTTTTTTAACCTCCCTCTCCTTTTCTTTAAGTCCTACTTAAAACTTAGGAAATGCAGCATCAATTTTAGCACTTCATGTAATAGATCAAGACATGTGCTGAGACAATTGACCAGAAAGTACTGAAAACACATTTCTGAGACTGAGGATGCAATTCAGGCTGTGTACTGCACTTACACTGGCACAATTTAAAGTCCTTTGGTGGAGCTCTACCAGAATGGTACCGGCTGCTCCCCGAGTGTCTGATGTGCTCCAGCTGATGTGAGAATATTGGCTGATAAAAGCCATCCTCTGCAAAATGTCCATGCCCTACTGGGGATCATAGGTCATCAAGAAGTCAATATATTTGTACTCTTGATCTGTAACACATATATGTTGAGAATTGAATGCCCAAATTAAAAAATCCTTTATAGACCCCCATTCATTTTTGCCAAGTGCCTCCAAATTTGCTATGAAAATGCTTTGTTCTGGGACGTCATTGGGAGCTAAGTATAGATTCACCAGTTTCCTATCAGAGTTTTGGTTTTTCAAAGCAAAGCTTCATCCTGATGGGATGCACCTGAGACAACAGGATGAAATTCCCCTATGGTGTTGTAAAAATTATTTAATATTTAAAGTACGTCAGACTTCTGAATCTCATACAAGAATTAAATATTTCCTGTTTGCTAGTGATTGATACCTTCTGAAGCTATGGCACGGGAACAGACTATACTGAGTGATTTAGTCAGACCAGTTTTTGGCAGGTAACATTTTGATTAAATTTTTACAGTCATGGGTTATTTAACAGGATACTTATGTATGTATTTCCTTTGTCCGAGTGCTGTCAGAGTTGCGAGATCCTAAAATAAGCAACGTTAGAAAAAAAAAGTCAGTCATAGGTGCTTTAGGAATGAACAAAAGGCAAATTTTGACATAAAAATGGTGTTTTAGAGAAAAGTAAGAGAACCTACGGCTGAAGTTTTCAGGACAGCATATACAGGTCTTAGCACTGTCAAAGCCCATTTTTCAATGAAGGGACATTGTTTTTTTTCAAATATCTGAGTTTAGAGAGATGTTGCTGTGCCTATTTACACGTGGCACAAGCTGTGGATGACGAGGGTCGGTGGGTTTCAGCCAATGCATGTAGCTCCATGTTGCAAAATACAGAGAAACTAGGAAAATGAGTGAAATGCAGCTTTAGCATTCTCTTTGCCTAATACCTTAATATATGTTTGAAGAACGATAACTCAAATCAAACTATATACAATTTTTGCCTAGACATAACCTGGCCTTTTAAATTCGCAAAGAAGCTATTGCCCTGTCTGTGACTGGGTGGAGACAGACAAGGCTGCGAAGCCAGTAGTAATTCCCCTATTCCACAGCTGCTCCTCCTTGCTCTGCAGGATTATGTTGTGAACGAGATCAGAGCACTGTCCCAGCCTTTTCCTTTTGTTTTTTATTTCCCACCCTTACTAGTTCCCTGTTTGCAGTTCAGCCCACAACCAAATGCAGAGATGGGACCATCCAGCAGGGCATGGGGAGATGGCAATACCTACACGAGGACTCCTGCCAAGCTCACAGCATCAGCAGTCTTGCTGCTGACCTGAATACTTGATCAGTCCATAAAGGGTGACATTACATTGAAATTCATTCATGTTATGCCGTCCTCTACCGAAGGTTATTCTGAACTGGCTTGCTAAACAGATTTAAGAAACTGGGAAGAGAGGGCGGTCAGGGTACCCAGAGCATTGAGGAGGTGTGTCACCAAGTCACTTGATTTCTTCTGCGTCCTTTCGTTGGTGAATGTATTATTAGTCTGAATAAAATAAATTAATTTGGTAAATAAGTAATTTAGTAAATAAGAAACAGACCTTTACTTTAAGGTGTGTTCCTGTTAGCCTGCACACACAGCTACAATTTATATTATATGCACATGAAAATGTAACCACAAAATAATGCAGTACTTGATATTTGTACTTACAGATTCTCAGTGAACTGTATATATATTGAAGGCATAGTCCATTGCTTCTTTTTATTGGGATTTCTAAAGTAAAAAAAAAAGCTGTTTGCAGAACTAGGAACAAACACTACAGCAGTGTTGGATTTAAAGAATGATTCTCTGAAGAGTGGCTTTAATTTAGTGTTCTTCAGTCTGAAGTAATCAAACTCTTACACTAAATTTAAATGCACAGGTTTTTACAGTAAGTGTTTTTTTATGTGGGAGGCTTACAGTGAAGCATAATTAGATGCATACATTGTCCTGAAAAGAAATATAATAAACTCAGTTTAATCCTTTTGAGGGAGTTAAAGAAGAAATTCTAGGCAACTCACTTCTAGATTAAGAAAGTGTGAAAATAACTCTTCATGCTTTTGCAAGAAAGCCATAACAAACCTGCAAATCTGCTATAAAAAACATACATTCATTCTGAGAACTGACCAAAACCTTTATCCCCGATTCAGTGCAGTGCAGGAGCTTTCCCATCCAGCCTGCGAGGTGGGTTTGTGACAGCACAAGGTTGCCCTTCTGTCATTAGAAAATGTTTTGGAAGCAAAGAACAAGTCATACCCAAAAATAGCCCATCATCCCATGCCAGCATTTAATACCCTGTGCCTTTTTTTTTTTTTTTTGCATGGCATAATTAAGCAGGAGATGGCCACCAGGATAGTGTGATAGCAAATGCCTTTCCCCTGAAGATGTCAAGGCAAATAGACATTCCTTACACGCAGCCTGGCAAGGTGGAGGTTAAAATCCCGTCTCCAGCAGCCAGAGGCCTTGCAGCTGCTGGCAATTAGGATTGTCAGCGTTCCCCCCCAAAAAAGCTCCTGCTGGTGTATCAAAATCCAGGGTAATTGCTAGCAGGCAGCTCTGCTCCTGGAGGTGGGGATAGGAGCCCAGCTGGAGGAAGGCTTGAGCTGGTGTGCTCCTTTCGCAAACTGCTTCTGTGCCATGGCGTGAGCTCTGCTCTCCTGCCAGCAGCGGGAAGTTGGAGCTGGCTTTGACTTTGCTCTGGCTGGTGGCTTGAAATGGGCTGGGCAGGTTTCATATCTTTTCCATAATGCTGACTGTTGCAGCGCTGGTGGGACATTTCAGGGGTCTGTGCTGCTGCAGGAGCTGATGGAGAACTGCAACACGCTGAGGGAAAGTTAAAAGCTCTTGCTGAGCAGTGCAATAGTGCTCTCATTGTCATGTCTAATGCCAGCTGTAGATCAGGATGGTCTTCCTTGGTAGCAAGTTCTTGGTAATTCTACCCAATCTTTAGCTAGAGGCACTCTTGTGTACCCAGAGTTAAACTGCAGAAAACCTGCCCTGTCCCACCATGGAGAGGGCTGCTTTGTTAGCTCTGTTAGCTGGGAAAGCCAGGCAGAATATAGTTAGCTAGCAGGGAACTATGACTTGAGACAGCAGCTGCTCTTTCTGTCTTCCAGTTCTGTTTCATATGGTGAGTAACCGAAGATAATTGAATAAAAAAGTCAACATTGCCCAGGACTTGCTCGGTGAAGTTTCTGGAGTGCTGGTGTGGGAAGACTAATTTCTGCTTTATGCACAGAAGTGGCACTTACTGTATTTCTACTAAAACCACCCCAGCTATATCCCAACAGCTTTAGGGGAAAATCCAGGACTTGGGTATAAAGGGTATAATAACTCTTGGGTGCCAAATTTCAGATGCTGGAAATCCCTTCTCAGCTGTCAGCTAAGCCTTGCAATACCTAAAGTCAGTAAATACATCTTTTTTTTTTTTTTTCTTGGTTTCCTGGAGAAAGGTATACAGTTTTACCTCCAATGTGCCAAGAGGTGTTCTGCCTGTGACTGAATAGCTGCTGACCTGTTTCTTGCATAGCTCTACAAAAAGGTTCAGCGTTTTGGCATTTCTTTGCCTGCCTTTCTGTGAGCAGGATCGGGTAGGTTTGCTCCAGAGGTGCCCACTGGATCACCTGCCCCATGTGACTCGAGTGGAAGGGTCTGCTTGCTTAAAATCTGTCCGTGGACTGCTTGTCCTCCTGTTTGTGCTTAGCAGTTTGGAGCCATTGCCCTAAATGGGGAAGAGACGGGTTCAATTTTCATGCTAGTTTGAGTTAAAAGCCATCCCTTCTTGAATGAGAGAGGCTGCAGGCTCTTTTGGGTTTGGAGAGCGTACCTTCTGCCTCTATGCCAAAGCAGACCCATGGTACAGAAATGGCTTCTGTTCAGAGACAACAAAAAAAACCCACACAGGGGTTCTGACTGTAGCCTACCGCTTACAGTGTTCAGATGCTGTGTCAGATCCAAGCACTTACGTATTTTATCCAGAAACTCCTTCTTGGGTAAAAGCAGCTGGTAGCAGAAGCCTATACATTTGTGTACAAGCGTATTTTTACAAGCCTATTTGGAAAAAAAGTGGCTTAAGTCACTCTCTAATTATTGACCTGTGGCTGGGGGGATGCTATTTCTGTCCAGCTTCCTCACTTGTTTGAGCGTTTTTCTTGCCAGGTCTTCGTTCACAGAGACCACTTTTGGTAATCCTGAATTGGTTAAGGGCCTGAAAAGAGCAGGGCTGCTTGTCCAAGTAAGCTTGCAAAAAAAAAAAAAAAAAAAAAGCTACCTTTTTAACCAGCATCTGCTTAGGAAAATCTAGCCAAGGCTCAGAAAAAAGCAGGAACACCAGCTTAGTTTAGCTCAGTTACCCTGGAGACAAGAGTCGTAGCACAGCTCCCAGGCACGGGGGGAGGCACAGGCTCCCAGTGAAAAGTTGAAAATGATGCAAAGTGTTACAGAGGATGACATGCTTGTTTTTTGTTTTTTTTTTTTTTAATGGTTTATTGAGACCTGAAAGCCCAGAGAAGCGGGAATGAATCTCTCCCGTTACTAGAATGTCCTGCCAAGGAGACAGAGTTGCCTGTGGACTTCTCTCCCCCAGAACAGCTTTGGCACAACTTCACCACTACAAATAAGCCTATATACTTACCTCATATAAATAAATTATACTCCTTCAAATTTCTTAATGAAGCAATACTGCATTATAAGCCATATTTCTCAGTGACTCAATAGTGACATTTTATATGGGGTTGTCTGCTTTGTCAGTAAAGTGGGTCACTATCGATGGAACAAGAGCCCTTCTGGTTTTGCATTCATTCCTGTAAGGTAATAAGCTCAGTCTATTAGATGTGGAATAGTGGTACAGGAGGACAGAAAGGAAAATTTAGGCAGAGGAAAAAAGGCCTCTCTATTCCTGATACTCCATGTGACAGGAGATTATTTTTAATGTGTGAAGTGACCCAGTAACGTGGAATTTCACACTTTCATTCACACACTAGAAGGAATTATTCTTACAAATATAACTGCTTAAAGAAAAAGGGGGAGGGAACTGAGCAAACAGAGGGTTCGTTTTTTCCTCTGATGTGAACAACGAGCTCATACGTGGAAGTAAGAACCCCACTCCTTTGCCTGGTCGTCGTCTTCTTTCAGATTTGTGGAAATAAATTCAGCTGCCTTCTCCATCATCAAAGCAAAGGGGAGGTGTGGAACGAGCAGAGTGTGTGCGCTGCTCCCCTCCTCATCTTCCAGAGAAGCTGAGCTAATGGGGATGGGGAGCAATTCACTGACTGTAATTGCCATCCCATCCTCTCCTCTCCACCTCCTTTGAGCAAGAAAGACCAAGGGAGGTTTGTGACTTGGAGCATGTGTTTAAGGGCTTGTCCTTACTGCCATGCTGGCTGATGACACTGTGCAGAGTCCTGCCTAGTGGATGCACATCCCCATATAAAATCCCTAGCCAGCTCCGTAATGCTCTGACGTGGAGTTAGTTGGCCTGGGGTGGTGAGGAAGCTCAAGTCCTGCTGACACTTGAACTGCTAATGCAAAGGGGATGCGGCCACAAGCTGTCACTCATTCGATGCTAATCCAGTCAGTCTAATGTCAATGAAATAACTATGCCATTAGAACATCTTTATACAAAGTGATAGACTCAGCTGAGAGGAGCTATTTTGTAGTTAGATGACTTAAGCCAACTTTACTTTGAGGACCAGTTGTCTTCTGGAGGTACTTCTGCAGTCAGGTGATTCATATGTCACTCATCCACGTACCACTCCCAGGATCAGAGGGTAAAAACATAAATATTCCACAAATCAGGCTCTGTGGTCTTCCTTTGTTTTGGGTTTAAAAAATTTGAATCTCCAACAGTTGACAAAAGGCTAAGAAAGCGATTTAGTTTTCAGTACTGAATGATGCTGTTCCTTGTGTAAAAATATCTTCACAGGGAAGAGAGAGAGAGTAGGGCACTGTAAGCATGGATGAACTGTATTAAAGGATGCCAGACTTTATGTGGGATGTTTGTTTTTACACCTGGCTCATGAAATGTAACACCTGTGTAAAGTTTTACAGTGACAAGTTCCTGAACAGCTGCTCCTGAAGCAATATTTTCATTGGCTTTCTTTTTTTTTTTTTTTCCTCCCTCTGTGTTTCTTTTCCAGATAATGGCTCTGGGTCAGGAGAAGGAGGTGAGTACCAAACTCCAGTAACACTTGCTTTTGGTCTTCTTTTTTTACTATATGTGTGTCATTTTTATGTACATGGTTGCTGTATACCACATGAATTAAGGAAAAATTATGACAATTTAAAAATAAGCTGTAATGTTGCAGTGTTATCTGACTGTCTCAGAACTGTATTTGTATAGGAGTAGGTTGTAGTGTGCATTTGACCAATGTTGTTCTTTCAGATGTGACTTATATAATTTTTCACTGTTGCCAGCAATATAATGTAATATTTACATCCCTATTTCACCTGTATTTTGCTCCTGGGAATGTCCATTCACAATCAATTCATTTTCTTTTTTTTCCTTGCATTCCTTTCCTTAGTGTCTACAATGTTTAATTATTACTTTACTCTTGGTCAAACATGTTCCCTTAAATATATAATGATTACACTATTATATCTGTTTTTACCAAATATTTTATGTGTTTCTATGCAAAGCTGTGTATTCAAAGAGAGGATGTAGCACAGCTGGTACCAGTAGAAGTGTTCCTATCTTTGAATGCATCTTAACCTTCTTCCAAGGATTGGGAAAAAAAAGTAATTTTATCTGAATTCTATCTTTATTACTACTAGCAAGAATACATATAGGATGAAAAATGTGAGATACAGATGTATACAGACATGGAAAAATCATTTTGCTTGTAGGCTTTGCTTGTATTAAGAAAGTGTTGCACTTCATAGTGATAGGATTGAGTTTTGAAATACCAGAAATCTTGTATAGCTACATGAAAATGTGCTTTTTGTGAAAAACAATCAATGGCATCACTATCTGGCTAAACACAACAGTTAGCTTTCCAAAAATCAGGAGCTAGCTCCCTGTTTTTTCCTGTATCGAGTGAAGGGGGATATTTCCCTCTGCTTTAATAAGATGCTATTAGTAAATTCCTGGGCTGCTGCTAGCACATGGCCGTTCTTGCCTTTGTTTCCTTTGGGAGCAGTGTCTGAAGGAACTATTTTCTGCTCAAACGCTGCCTCTCGTTACCCTCACTGGTGACTTTTTTCTGAAGGTCTTCTTCCTGAGATTGCATCACCCCCTTTCCCCAGAAGCTCTGTTTGCTTCTCCTTCCCACTTCGATACTCAGCCTGTTATTCCACTACAGCTGCTCCCTGCGAGCCGAGAGTTGCTTGCCTCAGTACTGCCATGCACTTCTTATAGGAGACAGATGACAGAAATTTAGTCCACGTCTGACTGTTATTTTTGGAACAGTTTAGAAATGTTTGGATGCTGTTGGGATTTTTTTTTTCCTAGTATTTCCCAATCAGATACAAAAATCCTCGTTAAAGTCCCTTGTGAATATTACTGTGTTGGTCTGGAGGAGACTGGCAGCCAACTGACAGATGTGGGGATTCTTTGGGTAATTTTATCAACACTTTGGAGAAAAGTAGGACAGAACATGCTGCGTTTTGTTGGTTAGGCTGCTCACTGAAGAGGCGAAAGATCCCAGCTCACGTATACTAGTTGCTTGATTTGGGGCAGGAGACGGAACCAGGTCCACCATCTCTTGGTAAGAGAGGTCCAAAATGGGTTTCCCTTGGTCACTGCTGCTGTTCTTGTTCTCACTTGAAATATTCATTGAGTCTGGAACAAAGGGAGCAGGAGGAAGACGACAGCCTGGAGGTTGGGAGGATGCACGCTATAGAAAGGCTTTGTTAGCTGGGACTCAGCATGCCAGTGAATTTTAATTATTTATGCAAAATAGAATGGCATTGGCTGAGGAGATTTGGTGGTCCCTCCACACTACCTTGTAGCAGTGGTTAGCGCATTGTCTTGGGAGGTGGAATATGTAGGTTCAGTTCACTTCAAGCAGAAAGAATTAAATCTGGGCCCCTTGGCCCCAGGTGACTATCTGCACTGCCTGGGTATTGAATAAAGAAGGAACAACGTACCCACTACCTCCTCCAGCAGTTTTGTGACATTAGCCCTTCATTTATTTGGCTTTCTTCCGAGTGCCTTTGGGCCAACTCAAGTGTTCCCACTTCTCTTCAGTATGAAAACAAGTGGGTTTAGTTCTTACTTTTAGATAGAAAAAATATATTGAACAACCAGAAATTTAAAATCCTGCTTGGCACTTTTTCTTTTTTTGGCCACATCTAGGCTGTTTGTGTACTGTCCCCATCCACCTTTGTCACTAAACTGGGTGTTGGGTAATACTTCTGCAGAACAGTTGGCTCATCTTCAGCATGTTGAGTCATTTTCTGCATCTGAAAGCAATCCTTCAAAGGATGGAATCCACTGTTGCTTTGATTATTGAACTCTGCTCTGGCAGAGCAGTATTTTTGTACTCACGATATTTTTGTGTCTGGAACTGGTTTTGTTCCATTATTCAAGTAACTGTAAAAGTGTTACAAGGAGACATTAAAAATGTCAAAGACGTACTACAAATTAAGGGAATTCAGAATCAAATCCAAACTTCTAAAAGAATGCTGAACCTATTGAAGATGGAGGTGCATTGTTCAGGATCCAGACAAAGAGAAAGGGAAGGAACTCAGGCAGAGGGTGACCTGCAGGGTCGGGGTGCTCCGTGGTGTGCACACTGCAGTCCTGCCTCCCTGGTTATTCCAGCTACAGGACTGACTGGGGCACAGCACAGCTCCTTCCTGGACTGGCCTTTCTGATTTTCTTCCTGGACGAAGCCAGGGTGTGCTGAGATATAATAATCACCCTGATCATTTAGTATCATGCTCTTGGCCAAGGGTGCACAAGCGGGAATCAAGTTGCACGAGGAGCTTCTGTGGGTTAGGTGCAAACTGCTGCTTGTAAGTACAAGGAAGCAGCAACAGAAATGGAAAAATGCAAGGATAAGTGAGAGAGAGCCAGCAAGCGAGTGAGCAGGCCAGCTTAGAAATTTCTGTTTTCTTCCTAGGATTTACATTTCCAGATGTTAATCACAGAATCAGTGTTTGCTGTGTTTCTTAAACACAAAATTAGTGTGATTGTGTATGCACCAGTGATGCTTGCACACACGGAATGGATGAGCACAGCTGCTTGTATATGTTCAGGAAGCATTGCGATTGCTGTGCAAGAGATGTGCTGTTTGCGGATAGATTTTTAACTGTGGAGGAAAGTACTAAGAAAGCATCTGAGTTGTGCTCTTCGGTTGCTATAGCTCTGCCTGTGACAGTCTCCGCTGCTGAAATTAGCTGCTTGCCTCACGTGCAGCTGAGGTTTGTGCTAGTGGTTCACACTGTTCTCTTTCATTTTACAGACGCAGAACAAGCTCATTAATGATTCTGAAACTTGACTTGATGCAGATTCTCCCTCCCACTCCCAAACTGTGTGATGTTAAATGCATTCATTTTTATGTCAAAAAACCCAGAGTAATTTAGAACTGATTAAAAAAACCCACAAAAATCCTCTTTCCTCAAAGACTGTTTCAGATAATATCTTGTCTTAGAAGTTGTCACGTGCCACAAAAATGCTAAAGACCGTGGAACTACTGATCCAGATTCTCTCCCAAGTCATGTTTACTGTTACAAAGATACTAGATTTTAGGAAAAGAAGTAAGAGTAGGAGAATTTTTTCAGTACGCCTGAATGAGATGGAGGAGTATAATTTTTAAGCGTAACACAATTGTGTAGTTGCCCTCTGACATTCTGGATGAGTGATTTCCATTTTCTATGCTCCGACAGCACAGTATTAATAAAAAGTTGTAATAAAATTACTCATTTTGCTCATTTCAGAAGTCTGAACTTCCAATTAGCATAATAAAAATTACACTTGCGAAACCAAGCTGTTGACCACTTGTGGCAATGGGTATCCCGAAGCCACAATGAAGAAGAGTATGGATTGCTAATTCAGAAATTGGAGAAATTTCAACAACCTCATTACTTTACCATTATGTTTCAACCCTGCAGAAAGCGATGTCAGAGAGTGGGGACTCAGATCTAAAGAAGTCGCTTAGCTGAGGTCACAGCTGAAGATGTTGGGATCCTTTAAATTTGCATTTAAGACGTAGGCTTTTGTCTGTAATCTCATATGAATCAGTCTGCAATTTCCCTGTTCTGAAGAATACAGTCATAAGACCGGGTCCTGATCTGCTTTGTTTAAATGGTAATTTGTTAGAGCTTGAGGCAGAACTGCTGAAAGAGAAGTCACAGGCTCAGATTCTTGTTCATCTCTGCCAGTTGTAAACTGCAACACTATTTGACCTGCTGGATGTACTTCCACTAGTGGTAGATCAGGGCATGAAAAATGATCCTCAGGCTGTCACGTGTACATAAAGAAGGTAGATTGCTAGTTTGCATGAAACATTTTCTTTTTTCTCACAAGAATTTAGAAATTTTATTTCTGGTGGAACCTGCCATATTCTTCCTGCAAAAAAAAACTTTGTCACCCCAATAAAGTAGCCTCAGGAAGATTAGCTTTTGCAGGTTTATTTGAATGTGACTGAGGATGAGCTTTTACAGTTTTTCTCCAAGGTGCTTTCTATGTGCAAATAGTTTTTTTTCTCAAGTTTACAGCTTGATACTAGCCAAAAATGTCTAAAAAGAAGCAGTCGTCTTAGTGATCTTCTTGCCCTCTTGCTATGCAAAAAGCTGGGACTTAGGACTCTTATCCAGATAGAAGTCCTATCATTTAGCTGAAGTAAATTCACTGTTCAGAAGACCTCAGTCTCGTGTTAAAGCCCTGTCCTTGTGAATACTCTAAAAAAGATCCTAGCATGACATTATCCAACTAGTAGTGAGACAACTGAAAGGGCAATTGGAGCCATTGGTGTAAATTCTGCTTGGATTTACAATCACATCCTGCATTATTAGAAGAAATTTTGGCCCACTGCAGATGGGAACACTGATTCTTAAAGGAAAGCTTTTTGAAGAAGCTGGTTCCTTTGTTTTTGTGTCAAAGGTATTGGTGACAAAGATAATTTGCTTTCATCTGGCAGTAGTCCTTATAAGGCTTTTTTTGGTAGTACTTTCCACCTGGCATCCAGGCATAGAGCAATAACTTTTGAAGGAGAACCTTATTTCCTCTGAGCTCCCAGGTCCCATCTTTGGTAACCAAGCACTTCTGAGCCATTCTTCCCATGTGCCTCCAAGTAAAAGCCTTTTTTCCTCTCACTCCAGGTAGTCCTTACTTTCTCTATTTGATACTGCCAGCAAATGGCAGCTGTGATGTTGACTTTGTGATACAGTTAGGCCTTTGCAAGGATCTGTTGAAAACCATCAGCATGTGTTACATACGCCGTCAAAGAGTTAACAAATGGTAATGACTTTTCAAGCCAGCGTCTCAGAGACAAATCAGTGTCCTAGAAGGGGCAGGCTCTGTAGTCTGGTAATCAACCAACATGGGTAAGATTTCTAAGTGTCCTACTATGCCCATAACATTAATTTTTTATTCTTTTTGTTCAGCATTTGTCTATGTACCTAAGCAAAATGCACTTCTGATATTAAAAAAGATGTAATGGTAGTTAGACAGATGGCACCCAATCATTTCAGACTTTTAAACTAAGGAAATAACATGCTTGCAATACATATAGCTAAGTTAATTATTATTAAAATAATTTGTTTTGAATTTCTAATCCCTCTGAAATTTAATAGCTAAAGTATCTTGTGATGAACGTCTAGCAGATTGCATTTAGTAATTAATAAATTGATATACAGTATGTGCTTTTTAGCAGGCTGCCATCTGTTCCTTCCACTCACTGGGGACAACACTTATCCAGTAATTGTCACACAGTCAGGGTGGTGTAAACAGACACAGTTTAGAACCTTGAATATTTTTTATTTTAATTTGTAATAATGCTACTGATTTGTTTCAATGTATTTTAATATGACTGCAGAAACTTGATGGTGATTAACACCCTGGATAGGAGGTAACATCACATCTTTTAGCATATTTCTATAATGGTGTGCAACTTAGAAAGATTTAAGTGCTGGTTCCATCATGTGCCTTGTCACTGAGTATCACTTTAGCTTCAAATAGCCCTTTTTACTTCTGTTGAGATCCTGCTCCCTGTAGGTAAAATTAACACTGAACTAAAACTTGCAAGAATTACTGTGTTTTTGCAAAAGGTTCAGCAAGGCAGAGGCCTGACTGTTCAGGCCTTCTGTTAGTGAAAACTTATTCTAAGCAGGGGTTTCAGGGGAGCTGGAGCTTGCTCGGAAGGATGCTGGGGCCAGGGGTATGGAAGGTCAGATTCCTCCTGCCTCTTGTGCAGATAGGAAATTAGGGCAGGTTCATCTTATGCAGCCTGAATAGGGCCTGCAGAATGGCGTTCAATGTGTTCATGAAATTGTGGGACAGCTCCCTTGACATCTGGTGACTTTCTTGTCCTTGCCATTTTCCACCATCGTCTACTCATACATAATTTCCCTAGTGGTTACTCTGAAGTTGTTGTGTCTTCCTTTGGAGGAAAAGGAGTTAGCTTCATTTGAAGCAAGACAGTGGAGCGAACAGGTGTTCGAGTTCTCCAACCAGAGGGTCCTGCAGTGTAGAAGCTGATCCAGCTCTCGCAGTATGCCAGCTTTCCCCATTATCCATGGTGTCGTAGGCGTAGAAGCAAAGCAGAAGTTATAGTTGTATAAAATACCTAACACATAACAAGCATAGTGGTGGTAGGGAGTCTTACAGTGCATGTCCTCGAGTCCTTTGCTTAAAAGTGCACACACTATCATCATCATAACCACTGGACAAACATATCACCTTGGCTGGGTTGTGATTAGGGTATAAAACTTCGAACTCCCCTCCTCCAGGCACCTGTCATAAATAGACCAGGCATTTTTGTCTTAAACCTGTAATGGCCTTTCCTGCAAAATCAAACTTCAAAGGCCAGTGTCTTTACTGGAGCGTGCTTACAGCTGCAGTGTGTGGTCTATACTGCACAGGGAAAGTATCTTTCAGCCAGGTATAGACCTCTGGCTATACCAAGCCAGGCTTGGCTTCTAAGTCAGCTTGGTAGTTGGATAAAAGAACACGGCCTTCCACATTGGTAAATGTTGCTGTTGCGTACGATCCAGCAGTATGGTCAAGATAATTCAAGATACCGCTTGCCAAGAATTCGAGATAGCTAAGAGTAGTTTTTGCACTTGTCCTAAGTAGATACTTACAGACAAAAGAGCAAGTTCACAGCTTTGTTTTAAATTACGGGGACAATCTCCCTTTTAACTAAGTGTGTCATTAAAGTTGCCCTAAAAATTAACGGAAGAGAGGGTAAGTCACTAAACTGTTCAGTGAACTGCAACCCATAATGTGTGATGTTGTGGAGTGTGGTATTTTGAGAGGTATTTCCAGTGCTAGCTGTACTGAGGGAATCACAGTCTAATCACAGAGGGGTTTCTTCTGTATTTTAGGGTGCAGAAGGGGATTTGCTGTGACGCTTCCTATTTTTCAAAAATCTTTTTGACATTAGTTGCTCCCATTGGATAGCACATCAGTAAAAATCACTTTACTCCCAAAACAGATAGGAATTGGTTTTCAGAGGAGCTTTCCCAGATGAGGGAATCTTTATTCCACCCATACATGGCTACCAAGTAGTTGCAGCTCCACAAGCTCCCCCCACTTCACTGTGAACAGTGATAAACATATATATAAATACATATATATAAATACGCACATATGGCGGAGCTCCCTTTTCAGGCCATGCCTTGGGGCAGATCAAACTTCACCTTGACACAGACTGATGCTTTTGCTTCAAGCTTGGTTGAAATCCTTCAGCAGAAACCCAGCCATACGACCATTGTAGGAACGCACAAATGAGTTGCCGAGGGAAGCAATTTACTGCTGGCCGCTTCCTCCAGAGCTACTGTCCATCTACAGGTTCCCACCCTGCCGCTCCTAAGATATAGCTGGCCATCTTCTGCAGAGGAATAATGACTCAAGGAGAAATGTTAGGGAGCACTGCAGCTCAGAGAGACAACTGGGAGTCACAGATCCCATCCTCGTGCCTCATTTCTTTTGAAGGACAGAGCGTTAATGAGGTGCTGCCCTGAAACACGAGCGGAAGCTGAAAAGAGAGGGAAAATGAGCTTTCACTCAACATGAAATTGAGATGTCAAAGAACAGAATTAATCAAGATACCAACAATAGTGAGGAGAAGAAATTCTGTAATCATCTATACATCAACATTAGAAGCCTGCATAATAAACAACAGGAGTTGAATTGCTCATTTAGGAGCATATTTTGACCTAATTGATATTACTGAAACCTGCTGGGAAGATCTGATAGATTGGAATATTAAAATGAATGGCTATAAGCTATTTAGGAACAATCAAATGTGGGGGAGAAAGGAGAAGGGAGGGACAATCTGTCAAGGGATGCCTTGCCTGTTTGGAGACATTTCCACCAGAGAAACTCGTATTCTCAAATATTAATGGGTTAACTTGTTTTAACAGCACACAAGTGGGGTACTGCAAATGTCTGCTATCAATTCAGGCTGAAAAGCAGTATTTATCTATTCTGTATTTGTGGAGAAAACTGCATTTTCTTCAAGGACTTCAGTCTAAATGATATGCAGTGTCTCATGCTCCTAGTATAAAACATTATGCAGCTAGTAATGAAAGAAGCTTCTAAAAATTATAGATGACCATCACCTGACTTGGAAATGTTGCATAAATACACTTTCTTCTGTACGACACCTCATCCTGACAGGTGTAAATTATTAGTACCTGAGGTGCAGGTGTTTCTGACTTGCACATATTTATTAAATGCAAACAAAATAAAGTACAGATAAATAATTCCATATACATGAGGTCCAGCAAGTTCTATCAAGGAAAAAAGGCCACACTTCTTCTAAAACAAA